>JAHWFO010041953.1:1450212-1556707 GCA_023313115.1 Rhysida immarginata | reverse complement strand
ATAATAATAATAATAATAATAATAATAATAATAATAATAATAATAATGAGTGATAATAATTACCTTTAGAGGGTAACGGCCAAGAACAAAGCCCCGCCCTTTTTAACTCGGATGAGCGCACCATGTTGTTAAACAAGGAAACAAAGAGGAGATAAAAAATGGAGCGACAAACTCAGCCGAAGTAATAACTGGTGGAATGAAGCAAATTTCATCTGTGAGGGCATAAAAGGAAAACAGGTCCTTCTGTATTCCGCATGTCATTCTCAAAAATCATAATTTCCCGGGATAAGTAGACGGAGCGCTACGTTACTCTTGACGGATGAAAAGCGAGCGAGTAAGACATTTGGAGCGTTTGTGAAGGTGGAACTCGACGGAGAATTTCCATTTGAGATGGGAAAAATTCGCCGCAGAAACGGTTCTTTTTTCCTTGTTGTTTTCGGCCGATTGTGGAGTTGAAAGCCGAGTTGAGTGGGGGTTGAGGGTGGGGAACGGCAATGAAGAAGAGCAAGACATCCATAGAGGATGCCGTCGAGGGCCTTGCTGAATGAGTCTGTCAATATGCATGGTGACATTCGGAGGGCTTTTGTGCGAAAGGAGAACGAGCCTTCGACATTATCCCCACCAACCACTACCACTAGTGCCACCATCATCATCATCATCATCATCATCATCATTATCATCCTCCATTCTCCTGCAAAAGCAAGATAGAGTAGAGAAGGGTAAGCATTGTGAAGTAGCTCCAGACATTCTAATAAAACCAGTTCAAACTCGTACGTATGGTTTTTATCTAAAAGAGCACATCCTGTTGAGGTTGTTTTCCCTTGGAAGAGAAGAAAGGGGAATTGTTATGCCTAGGTTAAGAATGTTTCTTTAAGCGGGAGAGGTAAAGGCAATTTTATATTCTAAGCTTAAACGGCAACTCCATGGACTTCATAAAAGAAAGGAGAGTAGTGTAGAGTAAAGGGAATAGTGTTTCATAAGAGATTCCAATAAACCTGCCAGATACAGTAATGAATGGTTGTTTTTTCAATAAAAATAAAAAATAAATAAATAAAAGGAAAGGACCGAGAAAATAAAAAATAACTGCGCTCCTTTCAAATAAATGACTCCCAACCGACCCATTCAAAACGAAAGAGAGAGAGAGAGAGAGAGAGAGAGAGAGAGAGAGAGAGAGAGAGAGAGTCGTCAATAGCAGCATCAGATTTCTCATTGAAGCCCCATAAAAATCACCTGCTTCTGCAACCTTAAGATAAGAACTCGAGTCATTTGGGATATTTTACTCGATTTAGCGTAGCATTTGGTGCTTGAAGGATGACGCCGGATTTGCTTGAACCAGCGTTGATGTTGTCGTTATTTGTTGCGGCTTTTATAGCACGAAGAGAACGCGTTTTGATTAAATGCCGCCCAATTCGCTGTCTTTTATTGGAGCACCTCTTGTCGTTTTCATACGGTCTTTTGTTTGATTCGTTTGCAACGTGACAATCGCGAAATTCATTCTTGTCGTGAATTTTAAACGGAAACCACATGGAATCTGATACAATCTAATTTATTTAAAACCCCTCCCCCTTTTTGAAGAGGATTGGATTCTGATTTCTTAAATCACGTAAGGGTGAGCGCACTAAAATTTTGGAGAGAATTTGAAACGTCGTAGAAATAAAGCTAGGCGATCCATTGTTCGAGTGAAATGATAGATAGGGCGATCCGTTGTTCAAATAAAAACTTTTCGAGTAAAATGATCCATAGCCCTGATTTGAATAATGTGTACAGATTGCTTAAGATTATCTAAGTAAAATAACGGAGAAACTATCAAACCGTCAGTGTCATTTATTGTGGTGAATTAAATGAAAGAAGTCGATAAACATTACCTCCAACCCATGAGAATGAGTCGACCGTGTATCTATAACATTATTGGGGTTAATTCTGATAGTAACTTATCGATCACAACAAGATACACAGAGTGTAGAGGAAATTCCCGAAACAGTCGAATAATTTTAGAACAAAAGGTAACAGAGTTATAAAAGTCAAGTCTATCTATAGGAAAGTGACGCGTGCCGATTGAATAAAAGTATTCTTAGCGCCTCTAGTGTAAGCAATGAGAAGTTATGAAAACTGGCTTTTGAGCCCTGATAGATATAGAAAAAATTCCAAATTACAAAGTTGTTGCGCGTCCCGATTTAGCAGAAGTCCACTCTTTGCATAAAGAAAACAAAAGCATTAAACTCGTAAACTATTAAGTTTACCAATACCGAAGTCTTAAGAGCGGCTTTTGTTTGTTCTCAATACGAACCCATAACGACTGTGTTTAATTTATTAATTCTACTGCTAATAAATACACAAATATAGACTGGAGATGGCCTCCAAACATGATGTATTAATTTTTCTGTCGAAAAATGGAAGGAAAAATTCTGCGACCTGGGTTCGAACCAGGAACCTCGACTATCATGGCCATTTTACTGCTAAGAGAAATATTTCTGAGAGAGCACGAACTTACCTCGCGCTGAGGTAAGCATACCATTTATCAGAAGGTTGAGATTTTATATTAATTATAAACCCAAAACAACACGAGAAATTATAAATCAAACTTGCTTCCGTTACTATACCATTACTTACTGGAATAACCTACCATTTCAAACAAGGGAAATGAATTGGTAAATCTTGAAGAAAAATAAGCAGCAATACACACACTGGCAAATGAATTAGAAATATTCTCAATGGGTTTGAGATCTAATTTCCGGGGCGGCCAGGTTAAATGACTGAAGGCATCTTCGTGCTAGCTAAACAACTGCTAGGGGATGAACAGTAGCATTGTAGTCCACGAAGAAACAGCCACGTGTAGGATAAAAATGCAGCATTACAGGATGGACTTGGTCGGGAACCATGTTCAGGTAGTCCGCTGAACGAACCCGACCTTCCATGAATCTCAGGAGAGTAGTTCCATCCAAAAGAAGATCCCCACCATGACACCGCCACTACAACTTTGAATTGTCTCGTAAGCCATACTGGATTCATAGCTTCTGCCTATCGTCGATACAAACCAACGTGTATCGTGATTCCTCAGACCACATAACCCTCTTCATGTGTCCAGATACTATTGTAGACGAACTTTACGCTTTACAGAAATCATGAATTTTCGTTTAGGCATGCGACTATCGATTGGATCCGCTTCAATTTCCGGTGCATGGATCTGCCAGATAAGATCGTTAACAGTCTTGGTTAAGTTGATGCAACAAATGTTTCATGTACAAGGTCTCTTGAGTGTGGATCATTTTTTCCAATGGTTGTATACTCTAAATAGAACACTTTTCTTCGATCAGCTGCTTCGTTGTTTCAATCGTAGCTCCTGTTACAGAGCACCAAAAATGAACCCTTTTCGAAATCAGTTATATTCTTTTTTTCCCCTAAGCTACTCAAGTTCTGTGATTAGACTCGCTCAACTTCTTATAAAGGGTGTCCCAAAATAAGCTGACATTTTAATTTTTTTAATAAAACACATTTTTCATTGGAAAATTTATAATATTTTGGCTTTATTAGAAAGTAAAAACATGGAGATTATGTGTGATACAAAACATCTGACAAATGACCGCGCCGGCATTTTCCATAACATGTGGTGTCGAATTTCATCTTTGAGGTCCTCAATATTTGTGGTTTATTGACATATACTTAAGATAACCGCAGAGAAAGAAGTCTAACTGTGTCAAGTCACATGATCTTGGCGGCCAATTCACATCTCGCTGCGAACAGTTTTTATAAAATTTTCGACATTTTTGAAGTGAATTTTTACAATTTCTACGCGTTGTTCGGTGTAGTTTTGCATAATTTATCCTCAGTGTTTAATAATGACAGCATATAAAAATCTCTACTCTGTATTCTGGTTGTATCATGAAAATAATGGCGGCAAATTCAAAATGTCAGTTCATTTCGGGACACCCTTTATAAGTACACGCTTCAATCACATGACCTCAAATTTACATATGTTTCTAATTCATTTTCCCGTGTGCTTATATTGTAACTCCAATATCTCATTGGCGCTATTGAAAAATTATTTTTAGTAAAATGCTCAATTCATCAACGCTGCTTTGTTTTACAATCAAGATTCATAAAGAGATCGAAATGGGCAGGCTTTCACAACGATAGAAGGGGAAAAGACGTGGGATTACAGCTAAACCATAAAATCTAAATAGGGACGGGTTGATTGGTATCTTTTCCTAACCCTGTTATTCATCAAATTGAAATTTAGCAGGAAAAAATTTGAAGAGATTAGATGGAGGTAGGAGTGATTGGTTCGTTTGTCTGATTGACATGGAAATCACAAGCGTCATTAGTTCACCGTGACCTTTTCCTAAATCCACCTCGTAATTTTAACCTTCTAATACCCTCCTTCCCTTCTCTACCCCTATTCTATTGGTCGTCGTCGTCGTCTTCTTCAGTGAAGCAAGGCGGCGCCCATTTCACGGATCGTTTCCCACAATGATACTCCATCCGAGTTCGTTTCTCAAAGAAATAAAGAGTGCGAGAGGAAAGTGGAACGGAAAGTTATATGTATGAATACTCTCTTTCTTTCTTTCTTTCTTTTTCTACCCCCTTCTGCCTACCCTCCTCTTTTCTTTATTGTGAAAATCTAATTAACTAAATGGTCTCCGTCCTTTCAATAATTAAAGTGCGATCCCTTGCAGATTTTGGATCCTCCTCCTCCTCTTTTCTCTTGCACTCTTCTGTATCTCCTCTTTTTGTACCTCTTACATTATTTTCTCCGATTCGTACTGAATATGTGTTTTTTAGTGTTTCCTTCTTCTTCAGTCTGTCACTCGTCGTTAAATTATTTTTGCTGGATTTTTTTTATTATTTACTCTTCTATAGATCTTCTCGTAAGCCTTTACGAGATGATGATCCATGAGAAGGTCAAAACAACTTTTTCTTTTTAGCTAAAGATAGATATCTAGTATAATTTTTGTAGATATACAGGGTCTTTATAATTAAAGTTCCATTTTGACATGGCCATAAAAAAAACAACTACTGGACCAAAAGCTATAATACTTGGCAATATTATACAAGAGGGCATGGGAAGTTCATACCCACCAAAAAAAAAATTAGTTCAAAAGGTCACCACCAGCATGGAATGGCGCTCTATGCAATATTCGTATACGAAATTAGACACAGTAATCCAGCGTAACCTGTTTTCAGTAAATGGTGGAGGCCACATTCAACATGTAACTAATTTTAGTAACGATTAAAGACTTGTTAACATGTGTCTTCGTGTCTAATTTCGTATACGAATATTGCATAGAGCGCCATTCCATGCTGGTGGTGACCTTTTGAACTAATTTTTTTTTTTTGGTGGGTATGAACTTCCCATGCCCTCTTGTATAATATTACCAAGTATTATAGCTTTTGGCCCAGTAGTCTTTTTTTTAATGGCCATGTCAAAATGGAACTTTAATTATAAAGACCCTGTATTTTAAAAAAATAATTTTCTCTTGTTTTAAAACTTAAGATTTTGTTTTTAAAGATGAGGTTATGGTTTCATATCAAAATTATAAGTGATAAATTAACGGTTTTTAATTTTGATACCATTTTTAAAGGTTCTATCAACTATAATTTTCTTTTAGTAGAGCTCTAGCAACCACCAATCATTTTAGTATTGGCTCTATTACATTTGTTTAATATTTTATTTAATCTTCTTTTGCCCGAATTGCATCTTATATGTGGGTTGGCATGGAACCAATACGGTGTTTAAGCACTGTAAGGCAATGGATTTGTTGGATGGACCTTACTTCTTTCAGATTTGTTGTGAATCCATTGTTCAAGTGCAACGTGAGTTTCTGAATTTCGCCGTCAGAAGCAAACATACGAGTGGCATATGTAAACCTTTAATAATAAGTGATAATAATAACAAAACGACTTCTCCAGCGCAAACCGCATCACACAAAACGTCTTCTCCAGCGCAAACTGCATCATACAAAACGTCTTCTCCAGCGGCATCGCCATTTTCCTATAAACAAGAAATAGTGCCGACTATTTGGCATTGAATGGAAATTCTAGAAGACTTCTTAAAATTTGAACCTTCCTCTATGTAATGATTTGCGAAATATATTTCTGTTTTTTACATTTTTTTGAAATAAGAATTTGAAATCTGCTTCATCTTTTTGAATAAACACGTATACCTCCTGGTTATTGCATGCATGGTCATGCTAGTCGCATCTTGTTATTGGATAACAGAAATGGGGTGGTAAACAGAAAATATGGTATCACTCATGTTAAAACGGGATGAAAAAACAGTATCAAGAAGTTTTCTTTAGGAAATTTATGAAGGAAAAAATGTCCTAGTCATATCCTGTTATTTGGCTACAAAAAAAAGTTATTTTGATATAATTTCATTCAAGTCTGTGGCCACTTAGATAGGAGAGAGTGTATGCCTACACGGTACCACTCTTCCGGTCTGTGCCTCAGCCAGTCTCTTGTTCTGACGATGACAGATGATTCACAGTGCTTTTATCGATTTCCATGTCTCCGTGGACCTGCCGTGAGCGCTTGTGAATATTTGTTACTCTCCTTTTCCGCCAACAGAAATTCAGTTACTGGTCTATTTGTAGCATATCTCACTCTTAGACTCCATCTTGAAAGAGAGCTGTTTCTTTGCTAACGAATGACGATGAAACTAAATGAGCTCGTACAAGGAGGTTAAAGGGTATTACGCATTTGTAGTTTAATTTTACAACAAAAAATGCCCGAGGGGAAAATGTTGCATTACTTATTGAACGTCCCTCGTATGTTAGTTAACCATATTCTAAATCACTGGAAATAACTACTACTACGCATTTTAACCAAAGATCATGGGGAAAATGATGAATTTGGTTGTGACTATAACTAACTGAAAAGTGGTGAAATATTTTGAGAATGTGACAGGTGTTGTATGTGACATATCTTTTATATGCAGGGTGTAGCAGATAACTACAGGGCAGTATAATGGGAAGCCTACCATTTACATTATGAATATTAAACAAGAAATTAATCCCCAAGGAGGGTATAGAAAAGTAGCGGAAGTCCTGAGATCATCTATTCTTAACTCTTTATCTTCACTTTTTACCCCCTCCCCCTCACTTCAATTATTTTAATCAAAAAATTGATTTTCTCGAACACAGTATTTAGAAAATGAAAAGAGCTCTATCTTCTTTCGTTTCTCATCATTGACGATCGAATGAAACATCACTTGACATGTTGCCATAGTTCTAAAGACCAAGTGAATGCCATCCCCACAATTCCGACCCCACTGGGACAATTTGTACCAAACTTCTTAGTAAGGTAGATCTTGCCTAGAGGAATCTGCATACTGAATTTTACTCTTTTACATACCTAAATCCCAAGTAGACCTTTTGATCCCCTCTAACTCCCACCCCCGTAACTTCAACCCCAGTGGGCCAACCAAAACCAAGTTAAATAGTGAAATAAGATATGCCTATGGTAAGCTAGTTTCCGAATTTCAACCTTATAGGTCAAAAAATGTAGAAAATATGAAGGGGACAGCCAGAAGGACCACGTGAAACCATAAGTGCTTCATTCTTCCGCTACTTAATAATAATTATCCCGCCAACCCTTATGATAAATTGATATCACATATTTGAAGATAAATTTGAATTTTTTTCATAAAAATTAAGATACCAAAACTAACAAAGTTTGAAATCGCAAAATATGTACAGTAATCTGATGCGGTGCAGAAAGAAGTGGGAGTTCGGCTCATTCAGAAAGAAATTTAATATCAGAAGAGTTACATTTCTGACCACCAGAAGGCGTCGTTGGGGTCCGAGAGCTAAAGCTCTGAATCCAGAGAGCAACTGACCGGCTGCATGTTAATAGAATCCCAGAGTGACCCAGTAAGATGATACTGCTCCGCATACTGTAAGCTTGGTTTCTTTACGGAATAAAGCTTTGTTCGTTTAATTTTATTAGAACTTCGCAGCACCTAATCGGCTGGGGTTTAGAAATATAACTATAATCTATCCAATGAAAGTTGGAGTAGGCGTGTCCAATTAAGCTTCCAATTTCAGTTGTTAGACATTGTTAATTCTACTTCGGCAACAATGTCTAACTGGACACGCCCACTCCAACTTTCATTGGACAGAGTATAGTCTGGTATTAAATTTTTTCATTATCAGATTATAGTACACGAGTTTGCAAATTGTCTGTTATTTTTGGATACATATCGTACAAGACAAGATAATGGCAACATTAAAATGATTTTTATAATTTAAAGTTCACTCAAGATAGTTTTCCATCCTCCATAATATTGTGCTCGCTATTATCAGGGGACAACATAGATCACGTGATACTTTCAAGATTGCTCGTGCTTGGCATTGTTGATATTGTATACTATAAAAGTATTGTTTCAACAATAAATTTAGATGATAAGAAAGACAATGTAGCTGGCTCGGTGGCTTATCGCTCTCGGAACCAGCGAGTCGCGGGTTCGAATCCCGCCGAGGGCATGGATATTTGTGTTTGTTCCTTTTCTAACATTTCCTCTTGAGAGGTTGGCGACAGGAAGGGCATCCGGCCGAAAAACTTCACTGCCAAATCCAATAATAACAACAGCGACCCCATACGAATGGGAAAAACTAAGGAAGAAGAAGAAGATAAGAAAGACGATGTAAAACTGCTATCACATCACGTGATTTGAACAGTTGCGTGCGGCAGCGATCGAACTGCCTAAAGCGCAGACATACGAGATTATGCAACACCTCATAGAGAGAAGGCCTGCGGATAAAAGGTGTATACATTGTCACATCATCTTATTATTGGTAGAAATAAGATTAACAATAGCCGCTTGATGATGATGTAGCAATGTATATACCATTTGTCCGCAGGCCTTCTCTCTAGGAGCTGTTGGATTTGAATGGATATGGAATTGTTATAACGATGGTAAAGTAATTTTCCTTTAACGGGTTAGGGTCATAATCCCGACAGCCACAATCCCGACAGCCACAATCCCGACAGCCACAATTCCGACAAGACAAAATCCCGACAAGAGAAAATCCCGACAGGTTACAATCATTATCCCGACAAAGCCGAATCCCATTTATTTCTATTATGTTTTATGGGAGTGCTGTTATATACGGAGTGCTTTTGTATGTTTTGGACTGTAACATTTTTTTTCAGCAATTCTGTCATTTTGATTCTGTATGTGTAGAATTTTAACATTGGTCCTTTCTCTTGTCCTATCTCAAGCTTGCGATATTATCAGTTCGTTACGGAAACGATGAACAATTCAGCTTATTGTTACGTCATTTATTTGCGCTGGCGTTTGTCCCAGCTAATGAAATGCCAGCATCATTTGACATCTTAAAAGCTGAGATGCCTCCCGAATCTACAGATGTAGTGAACTGGTTCGAAGAAAACTAAGTTCACGGGAGAATAAGACGCCGAAATCGTGGACAAGTTATACGTTCTCCGCCTATATTTCCACCCGCACTGTGGAGTGTCGCAGATTCAATTGAGCTCGGCATTCCTCGTACTCAGAATGCCGTAGAAGCTTGGCACAGGAGATGGGAGACATTGCTTGGCCGCAGTCATGTTGGTCTTTTCAAAATTATAAAGAGCGTCAAAAAGAACAACGAGTAGATTTAGAAGTGGAAAATATTTTTTGCGGTCAGCCATATCCTACTCCGAAGAGAGCCAATATTTGCTATTTTGGCCAGGCTTTGGGAGATTGGCATTTGAGGAGTTAATATTTAAGTTTTTTGCTAATCAATAGATGATTTTACTATTGATATTTCATTAGTTATTAATATTTATTAAATGCTTTTAATTGTCCAGTTATTTTATTTCAACATTAGAGAGAGAAGACTTATGGCAGTATTTAGAGACAGAGTAAACCGACAATTGATGGACTATCTTCGCGGTATTGCACATAACGTCCCATTTTGATTAAAAGTAATAAATATTTTATTGAATAGCAATTTTATTGAAAAAGAAACTAAAAATATTAATAAAGCTAATAAAGCCAATGATAAAATTGTACACATACAGAATCAAAAACAAGAGCACTCCGCATATAACAGCACTCCATTAAAACATAATAGAAATGCAAGGGATTCTGCTTTGTCGGGATAATAGATTGTAACCTGTCGGGATTTTGGCCTGTCAGGATTTTGGCCTGTCAGGATTTTGGCCTGTCGGGATTTTGGCTTGTCGGGATAGTGGCTGTCGGGATTCTGGGTGTCGGGATTGTGGCTGTCGGGATTGTGGCAAGATTGTAAAAAGTCTGTGTTGCGTTCATCTCCTGCTTTCGAGGGAGATGACACAAGCTATAGCAAACTTACCAAAGCGTAATTCACTGTTACGCTTAACGAAGGTTCTTCTGAGCTCTTGATGGTTGCTGGGAATTTTTAGTATCACTACTTAAAGGAGCTGATTCATCACTTCTGTCAGAACCAAAACGTAGGTTATTCACGACATAAGCTCTGGAGAAGCGATCGTCCTGTCACTAGACCATTTGTCGGAAGAAACTAAAGAGGGGCGCCTAAAATACATATAATTGTATGCAGAACTTGGAAAAACTGTGGCTTATGATTATATCCGACCAGTCGCTTATGGTTACATCCAATCAGGGGCTTCATTTATTTAATGAATTCATTATGCTGGCACCTTTCATAAAGAATTTCCGGAAAGTTCTACGTATACGGAAATGAACCCTAGTAGTTTGACCTGTGGCAATAAATTGAAACAGATCGAAACCTATTTATGGATTCCATCGATTAATTTCGGGGTATCCATAATTTATAACATTTCGCTGGAAAATTGGATAGGTTTCTCGTGCACAATGCCAACACATTTGAATGACAAGCCCTACGATAACGTTAATGAATTTTTAATGGACGTTCTTATTGGAACTTGCCATCCAAATGTGAACATTATGCTCTTCAGAATTCATCGACAAAAGGTCATTAGCCCTGAAAACCTTCAATCGCTTTCAACAGTTAATTATGAGGTCATTCTCCGCGTCCTTTTTATGGAGAAGAAATGAACAAAATTCTCATTGGATCGTTGACGCATTAGGTTGAAATGCATCGCTTTTAGAATGTGTTCTGTTCTCCACCCACCCCCATAAAAGATAAAAGAGGATAGATCTTCGCAGGGCTTTAGGGAGATGTCACCGACGTTGTCGGTGTATTGATGGAGACTGTGGGCAGAGCTGGGAAGGATCGAAGGGTGTGAAGAGCGTTGCTTTTGGAAATCAAGGCGACCAACCAGGAAACCTAGGCATTAAGAAGGGACTTAAAAGTTTTGGCTTCTCCTGGGCGACGAACAGAATCAAAAGACTTGGGGACGCAAATAAAGAGAATTCCGAGGTAAAAGGTTTGTCGGGCTTTTCCCTCTGCCCATCTGTCGGTCGATAACGAACCCGCCGAAGTAAGGGAGGGTTTTCCTTTTAATCCCCCAGGGTATTTACATAATGATTTGTGGAAACTGTTTGGACTGGGTTGGTCGTCTGGATTTCAAAGAGATTTTGGTTTTCTAATGGAAGTTTTACCAATTCGAAGGGTCTTCCTTTCACACCACCGCAAACTCCTTGCCAGCTTCTTTCTAAATCTTTCTTTTCGGCCTCCTCCTGAGCTTCAGTTTTCATTTGAAGACTAATCC
This sequence comes from Rhysida immarginata, assembly GCA_023313115.1. Classification (NCBI taxonomy): domain Eukaryota; kingdom Metazoa; phylum Arthropoda; class Chilopoda; order Scolopendromorpha; family Scolopendridae; genus Rhysida; species Rhysida immarginata. The sequence goes on along the minus strand of JAHWFO010041953.1, from coordinate 1,545,073 downwards.
ATTTTTAAAACAATTAATATGTAGATAGTTTATTCATTTTTAGAACATTCCGATATAGATAAATACAAGTAATAATGAGGACCTCAATAATTAAGGAATAAATTCATGACGCTTTGTGAGCCAAGGGCAATAACATGATTATCGTGAAGTCGCATTGGCGGAAGCATGGAATAAGTTTATTAAATAGAAACTTATTGATACAAAACGTAGATATCTTGATGGGAGATATTAACTTGTATTTATGAATAGTTCTAGTCTGTAAGAAAGAATTTTCATATACAAAGTGATCAGGGTGGGAAGAAGTTAAAATAAATTTATCAACTTCTTTAACTTAGCTCTCAATTGTCAGCGTTTGGAATGGCTTTGGCTTTCAAAAAAAATTAGCTTATTTACTCAGTATTTTTTACCATATTCATAATTAGACCAGAGTTTCATATTTTTTTGAATCTCGAAATATTTCCATCAAAAATAATGCCCAAAGAAACACTCTGGTCAATGAATTCAAAACATGTTTAATTTTTATTGGGCTCCTTTTGGCCCGAATTATAGCATGTATGGGGGTCAATAAGATGATAAAACTCTTGTAAGTCAATGGATGACCAGGCATTTACCAGACATTTCCTTAGTTCTCGCAGATTTATTGCAAGAGGAGTTTGCTGTCTAATGTCGTTCCATCATGTCCCAAACATCCTTTAGTATCTTCGTGTTCATTGAGCCACTGCTGAACCAACTGTGCGCGATCAACAGTGGCACTGTCGTCTATGAAAAGTCATCACATCTATACCTACCTATAACAAAACTGGAACCGACCCGATGTCTGTACATATAAAATATTTAAGAAAATCTTATAATACAGGTCTTAACACTAACACAGAAGCTAAAACAATCATTTTTAGAATTTTTGTCTGTCTGTCTGTATGTTTGTTTGTTACCTCGTCACGCAAAAACTACTACACGAAAATTAACGCGGTTTTCACAGTTACATTGTTTTAGGTGTAACTTAAAAAATAGTGTATTATTTATCGTGATAAGCCGTCTAGAAGCCGAGTTCCAGGCTAAATTCTCTTAAGCTGGTAGTTGTATACAAGCTGACATGCGGTCAAGGTATACTTTAGTTGACAAAATGAACAACAGATGGCGCTACAAGCAAGAACTTTAATTACAACGCGCTATCGTTTGGTTTACCGTGCAAGTACTTAAGCGAAACGTTGATTGCCCCCACATACTATGTTCCAGTTTAGAATTTTTAAATATCCACGCATATGAAATCGGGCAACAGCTAGTGCAAAATAAAAATGCGGATTGCAGGATGGACTTCTTAATGGCAAGAAAGTTTAGGTAGTCGATGGAACGCACTCACCTTCCATGAATATCAGGGGAGAGTTTCATCCCAGAAGAAGAAGCTCCATGCTGTGCCACCACCACCACCACGGACTTGAGTTGCCCGAATAGATATGCTGGATCCAGTGCCTCAAGGGGCTTCCGCCAAACCTCTCCCTTACTAGTGTACTAAACAACGTATAACCTTCTTTCAGTCTTCACAATGTTTCACACGTCACTGCGGACGAACTCTCCTGTTGTTTGCAGAAATCGGGGTTGTAAAGGCATGCGACTGCTGATTTGGATCCACTTCAGTTCTCGGGGCATGGTTCTGCCAAATATGAGTCGGGAATTATAACAGCTTTGGTTAATATAATTTGTCAATTGTTGCACAGTGAATGTCCTGTTTCTTCGTATTGGTCATTTTACTTGCGACTGCGTAGAGAATTGTCTACCTCTGGCTGACACCTCGAGTCGAAGGATTTGAGATTTCAGCGATGCTAATTTTTACATCATTTGCGTGATCAAGGAATAATCCGCTAATAAGGAGTGAAATAATTCTGGAATTACCAGTTGATGGAGCTTCAATAATCTCTCGAGACAATATCAAATTTCTTCGATGTAAAAAATCATGGTTTTGGTCTAAAGGCTAAAATACAATTTATAGAAATGTTAAGTAAAAGCAATTTGTCTTAAAAAATCATTTCAGACTACTCTCGTTATAAAGTTTCATGAACTTAAAGCGGAAAAATATTTCTATTGAATTTCTGTATCTTTTGGGAAGTTTCAAAAGCAGACATCTTCTTCAATTTTTAAAAAAACAAACAAACGAAGCCCCTTTTGACGAATTATGTAGAAGAGGAGGAAGGAAATGGTTTCAATTCTGAGAAAAAAAATATTCTGACCGGAAGTGAGGGTTCCTCATTTATTCAAAAGAAGAAATGCAAAGAGACGTCAAAACAAAAGGATTTCCTTCCTGGCGTTATCTTTTTAAATTCTTTTCATTGAGTCCCAAGTGAACGTTGGTCCCGATGTCGGAAACGTTGCCAAAATGAGATACAGCCGAAGGAAAAAGGACGACAACAACAACAACAAAAATACCATACTAACAATAAAAAGTCTGTTATTCTTTCAAAGCAAGCGCCTTCTTTTCTTGGCTCTCCAGTTTCAAAAGGAAAAGGTTATTGAAAGTAATGTTCATCTCGAGATAAAGTGCTTACGAACAAAACATAAAATCCTTTTTGAGTGTTGACAAATAAGTACACGTGATCCACTTTTCTTTTCTTTCTTAGTATTTATTCACTGTGGTTTTATTCATTGTAGAGGGAGGGAGGGGGGGAGTGAGGGAACAAGCTAATACATTTTTATAAGTTTATTTATACGTAAAAGCATTTTCTCTCTATTACATTTTAACTATTTTTAGAATTTTCTTGAATCGCAAATCGATATCGAAGAGAGGTTGTCGTAATAGAACGAATGCAAAGTAATCCGCTTTTCTGTCTTGGTTGCCCTCAAACATTTCATTTTCTATTCGGAGGAAAACAAAGAAAAGTAAATAATGCAAGCGAATTATTTAAAGCTCTTCGTAAATAGCAGTTTCATAAATATTTATTTGAAATTAAGTAGCTTTTTTGGTAGCGGTTTAATAGCCCGATTGTATTGTCTTTATATTTAATAGCATCTTTAAACAACCTTAAAAAAAAGGAATAATGTTTAAAAAGGGAAATACTCTCCTTATGAAAGATACACAACCTCGCCAGTGAAAGATATACAGGGTGATTCAAATCGTGAGCAAAACAATTTAAGGGGATATTATAGAGGTCAAGGTAAACACAAAAAGTCCTATGAACATGGGTCCGAATTTGAACGATAACTGAGATATGAACAGAAATAAAAATGCCGCCACCAAGATCAACAAGTTAATAACTCAGGTTATGTTAAACCTAGATTAATGAAATTTGGAGGAATAACAGGATACATAAGACTGTGTATACCGTTAAAATTTGATCGAATTCCAACAAGAAGTTTCCGAGTTACTCATTCAACATCATAACACGTGTTCACTTGTGAGTACAAACCAGCATTGTTACAATTTTGACTGCGTAACTCTTTGTCTAAAAGGGGTAACTCCGACTCTTCACGAGCCATATCTGGCAAATATGCGCCGGATCCTATTCGGTAATCGGGTGTCTATACGAAATCCCTTGATTTCCGCAAATAACAAGCAAAGTTCATCTGGCTTCTCCATGCTCTGACGAATCACGATACACATTGTTTTGTACCGACGATAGGCAGAGGGTTTGGCGGGAGCTCCATGAACAAAAAATAAATAAATAAATAAATAAATAAACTTCCTTGTGACTTTTTGGTAGCTCCATGAAGCAATGCATCCTGCATGCCTTATCAAGACAACTCAAGGCTCTTGTGATGATATCATGGTAGTGTTCTTGGTGGTGGTATCAAGGTTCTTCTCCAGCTGAACACTATTGACGATCAAGTTCATTCTGCGATTCTGCTCTTTAATCCTGCATATGATAGATTGTTCATGGTCGACAATGCTACTGTTCATCGCGCACGGTTGCTTCAGCGATGGTTCAGAGAGTATCCTGGCCGTCTGGGGCTTTCGAGATAGTGAAGATATTAGATGGACGGAGTGGCTATTAGAACTCCTTACTTACACATCAAGGTTGTTATCTCCTACCAAGGACTTACCACCTCTAAGACGGCCGTAGTGGAGGAGTGGGGTTCACTGCCCTCGAACACTCTCCCGGCTCCTCTTTGCCGTCTTGGGCTATTGCATGTTTGACTGCATTTAATTGTTCGGGAATGCATCGTTGTCGTTTTATATAAAGTCTTCATTGTTGTTTAGCCTTTCGAATAGTATTTTCTTCTTTGCGTGGTTGGGTTACCAGCCTTAGACACAACCGCTTATGAAATATTTTGGTAAACGATGAGAAAAGAAGTAAAGTTAATTTTCCACACTTTTTATCAACACCAACACTGAAATATGGGGATGGAATATGAGTTCTGAGGTCATTTGTTGAGTTGATAAACTGTACCTGACAACACACAGGTTTACATTCTTAAATTTAATCGCCATTGATTTTGCATAATGAGTAAATACCGTGGTTCATATCATCTAGTTGATATTTCTCCGTAACGATTGGTCCAATTTTGAATCTATTTTCAAATTTATGCTTATTATTGAGTCTACTATGTGCACACTTATATCGTCACATCGGTATCGGCTGTCATGTATTGAGTTATTGGATCTTGATTATCGATAACTATGCTTTTTCGATCACTCGGTCCCAGATATTCAGCAGGGCCTGACGCATGTATTAACGGGGATTCCAAATGAGACTTCTACCGAGGCATCCAGGGACTTCACGATCGTGCAAAGAAATGTGTGAGCTTAGAAGGGATGTATATTGAATAGTAAACAAAAAAAAAATTGTCATTTCAGTTCATTTTTTATCGTGACAGTTCTAAAACTTAACACCCGCACTGTGTATTAAGCTGTTTTGGTTTCATTTTGCTGTGACTCACCATTTTCGAGATACGAGGTGCTACCCAAAATTTTCGAGAATTTTCTTATAAAAGCAGAAAACGTACCTTACACCCTAATTTACGCTGTCACCTTCAAAGTAGTCACCTCCGGCACGTATGCAATGATCCTAGCGATTTTACCATTTTGGAAGTGCCGGCCAGGTGGCCGAGAGGGCTTGGGCGTAGGCTTTCTAGTTCTCGAGTCCGCCTGGTCGTGGGTTCGAATCCCGCCGTGGGCATGGATGTTTGTGTTTGTCCCGAGCTGCGTACAGATATAACTTGTGTAAAAGGCACAAATGATCTTAGTAGTCGACGCCTAATTTTCTAGAACCCCTCCCCCATTTTGGAAGCACTCTGAAAGTCCGAAGGCTGTAAGGTGTTCAAGACAAGCTGTGATTCCACGTGGATATCTTCAATGGAGTCAAACGTCGGCCTTTCAGTTTAGGAAAGAGGTAGAAGCCGCAGGGGGCTAAGTCAGGACAGTAGGCAGGATGGGGGATTGTTGCCATGTTATTTTTTGCTAAGAATTCCTTCACAACCAGCGAAATTGCCATGGTGGAGAAACCAGTCTTTGTTCTTCCACAACTCGAGCCGTTTACACGAAAATTTCCCTCAGTCTCTTCAAAAACCTAACATTAAAACTTCCTGTTGACAGTCTGATCAAGTCGAATAATTTGGAAATTCGCATAAGCACAAGAACACGTTGCAACACAAACATCAATAACTCAGAAAGAAATGCACTTACGATTAGGAAACTTAATAGAGCCGCAGCTGAAATGTGCACCATGAAGCATCTACCGGCAGAACATCATACTGTTTTAGGTTTGGACGGAATATTCAAATTCTAATATATTTTGGGTATAGCATATTTCGGAAATTCTATTTTTGGCCGATATCTTGGAAACTATTAGTCCACAGAATTTTGGGTCCGATATCCGTAATCAGCAATGAACGACCCATTCATTTCATATATCATATGTCCAGCACCATAAAATAAGCGCGGACAGACAAATATAGAATTCGCTAAAGAACTTTTAAGTACGTATGACAAGGCACCTGCAATGATAGATGATCGAATGAATTTTTTTATTCTTCAAAGTTTTCTCCGTTTTTTAAAAACTTTTTTTCTGTTTTCTTTTAGATAAATATAAAAAATTGCCCCCCCCCCCAGCGATGCCGGGTATTTCAACTGTTACTTCATTAAAAATGAAGTAGTTTTAGACCGGCCACTAACGTGTACTTTCTTAATATCTTAAGGTGAATCCCTAGTGTTATTTAAACATTTTATTCTAACCTACCACGGCTATACAAGAATGCGTTGGCACGACAACTCATAGGGGACTCTTTTCCCCTAGCTTTTTTTTTTTCTCTTTTGTTTCTTCACCCCCTGCCGGGGGACGTTGAATGGTGGATCGAGGTCGGTGCAGAGGATTCCGTATGTGGATCGAGGTCGGTGCAAAGAGAATGAACGATTCTCATCTACATGAAACAAGACGGAGAAGGGTTTTGCCTCCAAAGCCCTTCGGAAGACTTTTGGAGATCTTCTTTCTCCGATTGAAGTGGAAGGGGTCGTGGCAAAATGTCTGCTGGAAAGTGGGGGCTCCGACTGACTCTATCAACCGTCGGGGATCAGTGTCACTAGTCGTCGGTCTTATCGCTCTATCGGGTCCCGGCACTTGCCGATTTCCGTCTTTTCCTTCAATCCACCTTCAAACTTTCTTCTTTTTCCATCCCATCTCCTATTTTTTGGGAATCTTTCCCGGGATTCAAAGGGGTGATGTATGGATGGAAGCCAGAAACGAGTATTTTTTCCTCCTCCTTTCTTTCTTTCTTTCTTTCATTCTTTCTTTCTCTCCAAGGGAAGAACAGTTGGAAAATCTTGGCGGATATGAAAAGGATGCAGGAGATGTTCCAAGACAATTCGAGAACATTTCCTTCCATTCGTCCGCTTACAAATGGCGTCAAATGACGTAGGTTTCTTGGGGATGGGGCTCTCTACAGAAAGACGCTCGTGACGTCGCAGAAATGGAACGAAAGCCGGTGATATAAGGGTCAATTGCAGACAAATTCCCCTTATTTTAAAGATGAAGCTTCCATCGGGGAAGGGATTTTTTATTTTTACTTACATTAAAATTCAAAACAATATACTTGAATGGGAATAAAGAGATAGATTGAAACGGAACCGCATTGAATCGACAATGTGGATTTGCATCCGAATAAATTTCCGGGCGACCTCAAACAAAAATATAAATAAACCGTAAAATTTTCCAAAGACTTTTGAAGAAGAAAAGAAGGGAACAGTCTCCTTGTAGAATTTCTAAACGTACAAATGCTGATGTTTCTCATTCTCAAACATTAAGTTAATGGTTTTGTCTGTATCGTAAGCCTAATTTAATAGTTAATAGTTTTGGTGGAAGATACAACTTTACGATGAATAAGCTTAATTATAATTTTCTAATTTCTTCCTTGAACATAAAATCGTAAATAAAGGATTAGTAGAACCTTGATTATCCGAGGTAATATGGACTTGGATTACGTAAACTCTGCATTAATTAAGTATAAAATTAAAAATATCTCAATTAAACTTTTATGTTGCTTTATTTATTAAAAGTAATATATTATGAAATATAGAAACAAAATAAGCATAAAAAAACAAGAGAAACAAAAAGAATACATATACGTACAACATCGAATATGAACGAAACATCATACATAAAAAAAAAATATATTAAAAAAAACTGTTTTAAGCACACACTTTAACTTTAAAATGGTACTAAAAAGTAAACAATGATTTTGTTGGTGTCTTCTTATTTAAATAGTAACTCGTAAAATTGAAAAAAAAGCTGAAAGTGTGGCAGCGCGTTTAATATTTTCATATTTTCTAAACTGTCTTTGGGAATACACGTATATATATTTTTTCGTATAAGTTTTTCATTATACTCTAGACCAGAGGAGGACAAACTTTTAAATTAAAGGGCCGTTTTTACCTTTCAGAGTGGAATAATTTCTAAATAAACTCGCGGGCCGTAGTTTACTTACTTCTGCTCTAGGCTTTTGAAATATTGAAAGATATTTAAAAAGCAGCCAAATTAAAAATTATCAATTGGCTTTATTTTCTTTATAGACGGGGTGCGTAGTAAATAGGAATACGCATGTACAAATTCACTGCCATTTCCGGCGTCTTCGCTCACTTCCGACCATAGAATGGTCTGTGGTAGGAAAGAGCAAATAATGAAAGATTTAACGAACAAAAATGTCGTATTCTGTTGCTTTCGGCAAATTTATTGAACATAGTAATGTTTCATCGATTTCCGGAAAAAAAAAAATAATTAAAAAAATAAATTCCGTGCCGCGGCACTCGGCAGTACGTTACAGGCAAAAGTCAGTAATGAATGGCGACTGAAGTGCAGTTATTACGGAAGCGGAAATACCCCTAAACGCCCAAGTAAGCAAACGTTTATAAATATGCTTAATGAAGTTGCATCTCCTCCTGATAATCTAATTTTTATACTGATCCATGAGCGTAGCCAAGGAGGGTGGACGGTGAGAGAGGGAGTTGCCCCTCCCTAAATCAAGTAAACTTACTTATAAAATATATTGATCAGTTGTAGAAATAAAAGTACGGGGAAAGTATGGAGTATTGAAATTTGCTTTATTCTGCAAAGATAGAGCTGGCATTCGGTCCACTGTTGGCACGTAATTTTCCTACAAACGTATGTATTTGTGTTGCGCCCCCCCCCCCCCCCCCAATATAAATCCTGACTTTGCTCACTGACTGCTCCTGCAAGGTTCAGGCTTTCGTGCATCAACTAATTTGAATATTTAAATAAGAAGATGTCATATTAAAGAGAAGGACGGAAAAGACAAGGAAACTGCAATTAACTTCCAACAATAAGAAATTGTAAAATTTCAGGGTGACGCAGTTTCATTGAGCATCGGTATACTTTATTTAAGGAGGAAACTAGAAATTATTCGTAGTTATGCTTATTCTCTTATGATCTTTAGGGCAACCCAGTAAGTGCTAAAGGACAAAAGTAATGCTTATTCAGTCTGAAACCGATCTAACCATAAACTATTTTAACAAATTTGAATTGCACCGCTGTATTAATAAAGTTGGGAAATCTTCTAGGCCCACATGAAAATTATTCATGATACCACGAGATATTTGAAAGGATTATAATAATTCCTCTGTTTAATGAATAAAGAGTCGTCCATTAAAACCGGATCTATGATAAATTGCGAACTTGATAATTTATGCTTTTTGCTAATTATAATAAAATGCTGAAATTGGTCCACTATACATAAGCTTAAGTCTCTAACAATTTTGTATAATGCTTTGTTAAAAGCAATCTGGTAAATGAACGTAGGTATAATAGAAAATTATAAAACTAGATGTTCCATAATTACAGGATGTTCCGTTCAAACTGAAACCCTAGTTTCCATGCACATAAGCCTCACGTCAGCAGAATCAACGCGAAGCAACGTTTAGAATGGTGTACAGCGTGTATAATTGCGTGCACATACTGTATATTAAATAAGCTTTCAATTCAGAGTTTATTTTGTTTCATTTTGCTGTTGATGTTTTCAAATCAGAAATATAAATAAGAAATCTTTCATGTTTGCATAAGTTTAGTCATAGAATATTCGCAGGAAAACAAAACAAACAATGCCGATTCTGAATTGAAAGCTCATTTAATATACAGTTTATACATACAATTATACACGCTATAAACTATTCCAAACGTCGCTTCGCATTGATTCTGCTGATGTGAGGCTTATGAGCAGCACCACGACCATGGAAACGAGGGTTCTCAGTTCGAACGGAACATCCTGTAATCCTGTAATCCGCAGGAGAGCAGACTATCTTATTCCAGGTTTCTTCCCAGTCAGGAATAGTGTTTCCCATTTTGCGTAAGCTAATCATGTGAGTGTGTGTAAGCCAAATTTCGGTTTTACCGTGCTTCTGAAAGAAGTGCATCTGGCCTTATTAAATAATGGAGCCCTTTAAAACTTTATTTTTTTGGTCACTGGAGATTTTCAATCATTTTAGTGAAATTTACCCTAGTGTGATTGAAAAGGGTTTTTATGAGAGTTTTCGTAGCAAATGTACTGAAGAAATTTAAGGATGAAACCTTTGTTTAGATAGCTTCCAGTGCCAAATTATAGCTCTGAGAGAAACATGGAGGGTTTTGGTTGCGGGGGCAGGGGGTGATTAGAATTCTAATTGATGCCGTTTTAAATGCCGATCGAATCGCGATGCCTGTTCGAGTGGTGCCAATTGTGTTTGTGGGCGCCGGCGGCCGGCATCGTTGGCACCCGAATGATGGATTCCCGATGCACTTGTCATTTGTCGCTATCAATACCAAGGAACGTCAAAACTATCCGCGGCGCTCCATCCATTCCGCCCTGTTTCTCATTATAAATCTTTCGCTGCCTTTGTGTCGATGAAAGCGTCTGTAATTGATATCCATCGCTAACCATTGTATGGAATTATCTCGAATCCCTTTGCGTTTCCGTTTATTTGGCGCCATTATCTCGACTTGTCTTTATCAATTGCATTCAAGTAAGAGCCATCGACGGGAGCGAGAGCTTATCGAATTCCTCACGCCAAATAAGCGTACGTAATGTGATAGGTACGAACCAGTCGATTGTCTGTCTGTCTATCTTTGTACGTGTGTGCTTGTTTAGAAGCAACACAGTGTGTCATTCCAGCGGTTTGATTGGGGGACGTTGGCGATATCGTTCTCCTCCTCGTCGGCTACGGTTCCGTACGCTTCACCAAGTCGGCGGCTCTGCTTCATCCGGATGTTCCGATATGGCTGCGAGCACAAGCTGGAACCGAGGGGAAGATATTCCAAGGGGGGAGGGGGGGGGTTGAGAGTAATTTTAATACGTGCACATGCGCACATCCAATCGCATTCGTTTCCTTCCTCTTCACCGCCCCCCTTTCGTTTCCCCCTTTTGTGTACGAATTATTGGGCGATCGGGCTCGGAAAATCGTTCGTGCGATGAACGTTGAAAAGAAATTTTTTAAAAATTGGATAGTAAAATCTTAATAATCCTTTTTATTAATGATTTTCCTAGAAAACACTGCGAAATTGTAAATAAAGATTATTACAGTAAACCTCTAATAAACGCAATGCAAGGAACCAAAATACTGTTGCTCGTAGGTGATTTGCACATTGCGTCTCTCAAGGGGAAATGAGAAAATCCGTTACCTTTTGAACAAACTAACTTTTAATACAAATTTATTTTATAACAATTTTTTAAATAAGACATCGAAGACTTTCGCTTTGTTTTTCCTCTAATTTCCTTCACAATTGCAATTTCTACTTTCCGAAAGAAAATCAAGATATTTGCGTATCCTTCCGAAAACAAGATGTGCTTTTCAACTGTGTCCATTGTCTGATTTATAGTGGCAGGATTTGGACACTCCATTTCCATTCCTTTTTCGTCCTCCACAGAGAATTCTAGCATTCACAAATTCTTTGTCTCACAGGTTTCTAAATTTTAGTCTACCCTTCACATACTCTTCAAACGATATTTTGATTCATATGATCCTGTAAACTAGAGTGATTGTAGCGAATCCGATGGCAGCCTAGGACATACTACAATTTGGAAACATTGGCTCTTACGTGTATTTTGATGTTTAACAAAGCATTGTGTATATACAAGAAGCGTTCAAAAAGTTATGCACAAAATTTATTTCTACGGCAATGTTAAGCGACTGAAATTTTGAGGAGTCCTATTTGAACCTTCCGCCTCTGTTGTGCGAAGTTGGAAGCTCCGCCAATAGATGGTAGCGCGATAGCGAATGCTAAAAATGGTTGCTGCTAGTGTTGCACGTAGCATGATGTGGTCGAATTTCTCGTTTCCGAGAGACTACCACATGTTAGTCCCTTTAAAAAAATGCACTCCGAGTTCGATGACGATGTTGTGTACGCTGTGAAAAAGTGGTTTCATGAGCAGGACTAAGAAAGGTACCGAAAGGGAATACACGCTCTTCCGAAACGTTGGCATAAAGCAGTAGAACTGACGGTTCAAGCAATGTGAAGCCCGAGTTGCAAAGTTGTATGTTCCATACTTTCAGAGAAGAAATTGCGATACATTATTTTTCGAATGCTATTCGTAAATTTCAAAAAGGTATGTTATATTATTTTTTTTGTAGAGGAAAGTCGAAGACTCATGTTTTTGACGTCATTGATTGTACCGCGCCCAGTGGCAGCCTGGGACACAATCATAAGACCACTTTCCAATTGTCTCCCTAGGTCGTCATCATTTGTTGTATAGGCCCATAAGACCCTTACTGGAAGTAACGGAAATCCGATATACTGAACAACCGCTAAGAAAGAGCTTTCTAGCAAAAAGATAGTACGAAGATTGTAAAGGTTGCCAGAAGAAGTTTTTAGTCGGTTTGTTGAAACCGAATCTTTGATCGACCCTCTAAACTGTATATATCACCTTACACAAAAAATAATTTTATGTAAGGTGATCTCGCGAGCATTCTGCGGTTGTTTAATTTTCACGTTGAGCGATTTGCGCGAACAGCGTTGCGCAGTGAAATTCTGCGTCACTTGAACGTGCATCGATTTGCTACCAAGTTCATGGCTTACTCGACGTCACAAGATTAGAAATAGCATCGAGCTGCTGTCAGGATTTCCTCAGCTGAGTTGTGGAGGATGAAACTTTCTTGTCGAGCAACATACATGTGATGAAACATGGCTATTATATTGAAACTAAAGTTCAGTCATCTCAGTAGGTTGGTGACAATTCGCCTCGGCCGATAAAAGCACGCCAGGTTGAAGCAATGTCAAACTCATGTCAACCAAACAACGATGCCATTCCTCCTCCCATCTGGTCAGGCATTGAACCAGACTTATTACCTCCGAGTTCTGAAACGCCTCCTCAGAGAAAATGTAAGGAGAAAGGACCAGAACTATATCGCAGTCAGAAGTGGTTTTTCATTCATGATAATGCGCAGCTCACTCAGCACTGTCAGGTCGTAAGTTTTTAGCCAAACATGGACTGACTGTGCTTCCTCATTGACACCCCCCCCTCCCCGTACCCCCTTGACCTGGCTCCAGTAGACTTTTACTGCTGTCCAAACAGAAGGCAACAACGAAAGGGAAGAGATTTGACATTATTGAAGAGATCAAGAAAAATTCTCAGAGAAAAATAAAGGCGATTCCAAAAGAAGCATCTTTAAAAAAAAATCCGGAACTTTTTGAGCAATATCGAAATAACAAATTGAAAAGTAGGAGAGTCTCAATCCTCGTATAGTGTCGAGGCGAAAGTGTGAATAGGAGAGCCTCATCTAGAAGCAGATTCAACAGACTTTTCATTTCTTTTATCGTATTGTGGTGTTGTTAGGTATGAGGTGTGTATTTTATGGACGATTCGGTTTTTTTTTTGAATAAGTAATCACAACAACTTTATTTTCCCGTTTTTAAGACGAGCATTAACTCCCGTTGTCATCTATTGCCAAACGAAGTTTCCCTAAGTGATTTACTCTTACTACTTTTCAGAATATTACTGTCGATTTCCTTTTCCTCAAATTGCCAACGGATGAAGAGGAAACCGGCTGATATCAGTTTATTCAGGGAATTTTGAACATATTTTGGAAAAGCTTTTAAAACGTTTGAAAATTCACATTTATCGATTGATGATGTACTATTTACTTTGCCTGTTATTCCCCGCGATCCATTTTACTCATTTCGATCCTCGAAAAAAACTCCGCTTAAAAAAAAAAGCAGCAACGTTAAACGCACTACCTTTTTGCCGGAGCCGTTTTTCTATATGCCGTTGAACTGAAAAACCGAAATCAACAATAAAGGGGAAAACATGAATATTTTTTATGGAAAAATTGTGTTCTGTCGATCCCCCTGGGCCTTTGGAGATGTGTTCGGTCGCTATCGTTCGACTTAGGGGGAGATCTAAACCCGACATTCAATCCGAAGCCAAATCTAACTTTCTCTTTTGCGAGAAAAAATATTTTTTCTTTGCTTCTCTCTCTCTTTCTCTGAACAGCTCCTCTTTTTTTATTCTCTCTTCCCATCAGTTTGTCCGTCTGAAGGAGTTAAATGGAAATGCTATTCTCGCCTACCCTCTCCTCTCGTAACCATACGAGAAAATTTTTCAATTTGACACCGAATCACGACGATTTTCTCCGTTGTGTGCGTGTGTATGTGTTTGTGTGTGCGCGTCGGCCTGGACGGGAAGAAGCCGCTCTCTCTCTCTCTCTCTGTTGACGGACCCGGATTGATTTCGGGAGTGGCTCTCTACCGATCGTCGTCCACTGATCCATCCAGTGAGCATGCGTGGGAAGACTGGCGTGTGAGGTTTTCTTACGAGGAAAAAATAACAAAGTCGATGTCGTTCGATAAAGCTGAGATTCACAACGGCCACCACCACCGAGTGGCGCTGTTTGTGTTACTCCCCTGACACGGAAGATGATCGAGGAAGTTGCTTTGGCGTCTCTTCAACCTTGCCGAGCGCGCGCACACACATACACACACTTATCCCCGCTCCTACCCCCATCCCAAAGGCAACGAGAAATACACCGGAGAAAGGATGGCTCCTGGAAAACATAAATAAAGATGCGGGTTGTTGTTTTTTGGCAGTGTAGTTTGTCTGTTTTTATTTAGTGTATTTGTTTCCCGACGCCTCTCTTCGTTTGAAAGGCGCCTCCTGTAGAACACAAAGCGTCCAACATTTACGGAAAGAGTGAGCGAAAACTGAATGATGGCAGAGGATTCACAAGGATCGAATTCATGCAAAATTACATCTACTATTTTAAGTGCATTATTTGATTATGATTGGTTTCTATTAAGATCTCATTTTTCAGAACATTGCTGCTTAATATCATCGCCTTCACAGCCTTAAACATTTCCCCAGGCCTAGTGACAATTAATAATTTACGGATGAAGCGATTAGAAAAAGAGTTTTTATGCCTTGAGATTTACAGCCTACCTGGAAAGCATTCAGTTAATAACAAGAAATTAATTCCCTCAAGCCTCCTTGCAAAGTAGCGGAAGTCCTGAGTTCAAGGAAACTGGCTCCCTTATTTTTAATCAAAAAATTGATTTTCTTGAACGTAATATTTATAAAATGGAAAAGAACTCAGTCTTTTTTTCGTTTCTCATCATTTACAATTGAATGACATATCATGCGTAATGTATATCTTGCCTAGAGAACCTGCATACCAAATTTCATTCTTTTACCTACCTATATATCATATTGGCCCGTTGGACCCCTCTAAAGCTGCCCGACATAACTCCGACCCCAGTGGGCCAATCGAAATTAAACTTAATATTGAAGCAGCATGTGCCCGTAGTAAGCTACACACCGAATTTCAATCTTTTATGTCAAAAAAAAAATTGAAAATATGAAGGGGGCAGACGGACATAATAAAACCAACAGATTGCTCCATTCTTCCGCTACTTAAAAATGATAACACAGGGCAGCATGAATCTAAGGTTTGGATTCTTATTGCTGTTTTATGTATCATTAACAATATCGAAGGCGCACACACACTAGCCAATGATTTTAGAAACCTGTGTAAAACTTGTCACAGTCGTCAACATTTTAATTAGCCAATTTGCCCATATGGTCCTCATCGTTGAAATTTTCCCAAGAAGAGTTGAAAGTTGCCCATAGAAACGCTTTTCGTGTAGCAATAGAAACGACCCATGTTTGTACTGAACTCAATTTATTGACTTTTTTTTCGATAAAAATCCTGGCAAATCTAAAAGAATTAGTTTCTTCTAACAAAATCCCATTATAATTTTGTTATGATACGAGAGTTAGTTTTTCATATTAATTTAATTATCTAATCATAAGTAACTCTCCTTTTAATAGTCAGTTAAATAAATGAATAAATAAATTAAAACAAAATAAAAGTCACCAATTTAAGTCCTGATGAAACTAGATGAATTTGAAGATTGCCGTATTTGGAGAACCTTGAAGAATTAACTTGATTACAAACCACTTCTTCTCTCTTATAATTAATTATCTAATGTTGACCATAGCTTCAGTCTTCAACTATCACTTTAATGTTAGTTTTCATCAGCTTGCTGAGGATTCAGATAGGAGGAATTCCCGACCTGCGAGCCTTATCATTGGGCTCCCACTTTGACTGTTTAGCAGTCTTTAGGGCACTTGGAGACAGCCTTGCTGTACCATTGTCCGCGGTAGCCCGATTGGTAGAGGCGACGAGCTAGGTACTCGTGGTCCCGGGTTCGAATCCAGATGAATTAATATGAATTTTCCGTCTTGTTTTTCATATTAATTATCTAACGTTGACGCATAGCTTCAGTTTTCAGCTTTAATTTAAAATGATTTTTGCCAAGATCACTGCCAAACATGAAGTTCATTTTAACAAGATTATACTGCGCAAGGAAAACAAGTTTCAACTTTCCCTCTTCCCGAATTCAATAAACATCATGTTCCTGTAAAACAATTATCTTTTTGCATTTTCCGCTTTTCCCTCCATTATCATCTCTGGACAGTCTCCTAATTTATTCAATTTAAGGCTGTGGAAGATCATGTTCGAAAACATCTTATGCTTAAAAATTTTGTTTTCCCTCTTTGAATGCCATTTCTCGCAAGCTATTGTGCATTTAGCATCATGGTAAAAATATAATTATAAATGCAATAATGAACCAAATGTTCAACTGGGTAGTAAGGATAAATAAAAACAAACGATTACTGGCTTCAGAGTTAGTTCATTCCATTTACATTTTGAGGTGAAATCCCAAAGCCAATAGCATCCTTGTCGAAGAGAGTAGACCTTTCCTTCCCTAACAGTCACCCTTACTCTATCTATACGCGCTACTTATAGCATCCATAGACCGACAAAGAAAGAGCGGAGCGGTGAAGGGAAAAAAATCTTGAGCCAAGTTAATCCACTTTAGTTGGGCTGCGGTTCCATTAGACTGGTTTCCATGGCAACCATCCAAGGATTTAAGGAAACGGTCGATGTTTAGACTGTTCCCGAAAAGAAGAAGAAGAAGAGAGAGAGAGAGAGAAAGAAAGACATTTCCCAACGTAAATAAGCATCCTCGTTAAATGCATCCACGTAGAAAGAGAGAAACTGATACTAAGAAACTGAAAATATTCGAATTAAAAAGAGAGAGAGAGAGAGGAAAAGGTCAAAGGAAGTTCAGATGAAAAAAAATTCATATTCAAACGGCAAACAAATTCGTATTTAAAATTTTATTTTGATAAACAAAATTTAAAGTTGCTCCTGTTCGAATAGCATTATGAAAAGGCTCCGTGAGGACCGAACTTTCTAAAACTGAGCACTGCTTACTTTACGTTGCACTCCACTGCCATTGCTTACTTTACGTCGCATCTAACAAATCACCTCGAGCTGTAATGAAAATTTCCAATATTTCAAAAATGAAAATTTTAAAACGTAATAAAATGTAAGGAGCATACATTAATAATTTCGAAAGAAACAAGAGGTTTTTGTTTAGCTTTAAAATTTTGATACTGCACATGCACTGGCCAATGAACGTGCGAAATATAAGTAAATTTATTTAAATCCGATTTATGCAAAACAAGTTGAGGTCAACTGATTCAAGCGCTAACTTATTTAATAAGGAGTTAGGTGAGACTAATCACAGGATTTAATCAGCTAGGGGGAAAAGTAGGATCTAACTGACTTCGAAAAGGTACTCGTTGTTGGTCTAACAAGGGAATCCCTCGAACATGTATGTCGCGGATTTCCACCAAATTGAAATATGTTACTCATCTGAAGCTACTATAGATGCTTGCAAAACAAGAAAGTGCGAAATTTTGTTTCTTTCAAAATAAACCGCGAAAACGAAAAAAATGAGCACACATAGCCATACAAGGACTCCATTGTCAAAGCAGTCTGTGTGTATTAATGCGTTTAACGGAACATTTTTCTTCAAGTACTCAGCAATAAGCACGAATCCACTTCACATGAAATCAATGGATTTAGACAGCAGACGACAATTGAATGGATTCTCAGGTTTCTAAACAAACTTAGTTTTTAAAAATTAGCTTTACAATTAGGTAATTGCCTTCCAGTAAAAAATGTGTAGAGTAATTAAAAAACATTTCCTTAATTTATTATTTCATTTTATTAAGTAATTCGGTTAATCAAACACGGGGCTGGCTTATTCGAGTAATAAGTTGCGTTGGTGAGGGGGTATGTATCGCGGTGCTATATAACTTTAAATAAAAATAGTACTCATGGATGCTTAACTCATCTTATAAATTATTTAGAGACGAATAATTTTACAGCAAAATTAAGGTTTTATGCTTAATAACAGCGCTCTAACTGCAATTCTTTGGCGACCGCCGCTAACAAATTTGCTTTCCCCTCTTTCCGCCATATTTGTTGAACTCTGCATTTCCGGAGCGCTCCGCTGCCGCGCAACGCTATCGCTTCCACTGTGTGCTTGCGCGCATAAAAAAGTGCACGGATAGGCTATGTGGGATTCCCTTGTAAGTTGGAGCCACGATTGAAGCAACGAAGCAGCTGACTGGATTCTCGAAAGGTGCCATATTCAACCATATTCGGAGTATTCAACCATTGAATCCACAATCTTAGTCTAAAAGAGATCAGTCATGAGCGAGATTACCGTGTACGGATAAACAGGATATCCACTGTGTAACAATTGACAAATTTATGTTAACGAAGACTGTTTCCCGATCCCTATTTGGCAGAACCATGCGCCGGGAATTGAAGCGGATCCAAATCAGCAGTCGCAAAATCAGCAGACTACATCAAAAACACTTTGTTTTAGCAAAGAACAGGAAACTCGTGATTGGACACGTAATTGAACTGCCAGAAGATTATGTGGCCTGACGAATCACGTTACATCAGTTTTATATTCAACAGTAGGCAGAGGTTTTGGCGAAGCAATGGATACAGATGCATAATCAAGAAAGCTCAAGGTTTCGTGGTGATGTCATTGTATGGACCTTCTTCTGCTGATATGAAAATGATCTCCTGATATTCATGGAAGATCGGGTGCGTTCCATGGACAAGCTGTGCATTGTTACCGACCAAGTCCAATGCCTGCAATGCCGCATTTTTAAGCTGCCTGTGACGGCTATGTTACGATATCCGACAGCAAGATCCTTATTTAATAAATCTGCGAAGACTAAAGGGAATATCTGGTGCCTGGGTCTCCATTGACTTACAAGCTTCAACACCTTATTGACTCTATACCATCCCACATACTGTAATTTGGGCCAAAGGGATGAAATTAATATCGATAAAATATTAAACAAATATTTCTATTTCATTTTGTTTCGTGTATGTACTGAAGAAATTTCATATCGAACATATCAATAGACAATTGAGGAGGTTATGTCTATCTCAACCTAAGACATACAAAAAATATATTTCTCTAGTACAGTCCAAGATTACAGAAGGAAAAGTTTTGCATAATTTTGTAAGAACTGTACTAAGCAGTACACGGCTAAATTACATGAGTTACAGAACTATTCATTATAGATACAATCGTCCTTCTGGTGATCATTGAGAAATGAGAATATGATTGGTACAAAAGTCGAGGAAAGAAGTAGGCAAGGGGTGGCGATGTAATCTTAGGCCTTTTATGATATCCTTTAAAAATAAAACTAAATCCCGTTTTCAGTAAGTTAGTACTTCTATGAATTCTTAATGCTTTCGATTACATAGAATTTGAAATTCAATAAGGATAATTGGAATTTCAACGAATCCTTCAAAACGTTCGTTGGCATTTAAGTTACGTGCTTTCGTCATGTGGACTTAATTAAGGTTTTCGACTTAATTCTGAAAAATAGAATTATCGGAAACGAATTTAATTTTATAGAAAGGATGTCGAATCGGATGTGTATTTTGATACGCCAAGATAATTTCCGTTCATTTTTTTGCATTAAGAAAGAGAACTGTACATAAGTAAAAATTGAGGAGGAAAATAATGTCTTTTTTTAAAAGAAGATGAACGCTGTTTGTAAAAGGGAAACAATTCTTAATTAATTATACAGTGCCCCTGAAGTAGTTGGTCAAAATCAGAGATTGGATTGGGCTCATCATAAGGATGAAGAAAATTCTCATAAACGTTAGTCCAAAAACGCATTCTTCTAAGAATAACTACTTTCAAAGTTTAGAACGTACAGACTAGGATTTGTGCTTTTTTAATTGATGTGTTCAAAAAGCAGCTTAATCGAGTGAGTGATCCGTTATAACAATTGAAATCCTAAAGACTCTTTTCATATGTAACTCCAATCAATAATGTAGAGGAGTTACCCGATCGCATTATCAACAGCTGCGAAATTATAAGAAATACGCTAGGAAACTTTAAGCGTATTTGATAGTCCATCATTAAACGGATGAAAGCATGTTTTAAGTTAACGGTGGACATTTTTAACAAATTCTGTAAATAAAGTTTTTTTTCTTTCATGGCCTTCCATTTTTTAGATTAATCATTCAATGCATCATAACCTTCTGAAAAATGTATTTTTGGACTAACGTTTATGGTATATTTTTTATCCTTATGACGAGACCAATTCAATCCTTGATTTTGACCAACTATTTCAGGACCATCCTGTATAAGCGCCCTCATTATCTATCACATTTTCCATCATGAAACCATGTTTCATGTGGTGCAAAGAAGTCCGAGAGTCCAGTCTTGGTATTATCAATTTGAAATTTGAAATTTTTTTCCCACTTAGAAAGTGCTGTAGACATCTGAACAAATGACATTCAGATCTTACAATGTGAGGGGAATAAAGTGGATGAGTCAGAATTTCTCGTTAAAATCTCCGGTTTTTTGCTGGGCCAGTCTTGCCGAGCTAGTACAATTGGCCAAGTTCAAAGAATTATATAGGGCCTTGTGCGAAGGGCCCACTTTATTTCTCAATGGATAAATAATACCACCAACACCCAGTTACTCGTAAATTTAAATTGGAGTCACCTTATATCCTCCAGTCAACCGCAAGGAAGCACTTTTCTGTGGGCTGTTATCTGATGAAGGTTTGTGTGGGATCCAAACTTTATCTGTTTAAGGTGCTCTTGAACATTAGATCATCTTACGTTAATACGAGGGTAGCCCAGAAAGTAATTCACCACAATTTTTTTCTTCGTCCCCAACAATGGTACGAATGCGAAACTTGAGATATGCATTCCTTGAAGTTTTCGGAGCGCGCGCGTAAAGTTTCTGTCTCTTCGACAGATAGCGTACGTGCAGCATTGGAACAACATGGCGTCTGTAAGTAATGTACGTTACAACCAGCGTGTCGTCATTTAATTTCTCACTGCGGAGCAAGAAACGGTTGGAAATATTCACAAATGTTTATGTGCAGTTTATGGAGCATCAGCAGTCGACAGAAGTACGGTTAGTCGCTGGGCATAGAAGGTGAGGCCATCAGAAAGCGGTTCGGCGGAGCTCCAAGATTTGCCGCGGTCGGGGCGGCCATCCTCGGCTGTCACACCTGACAAGATGCAGCGTGCTGATGCGCTCATTCGTCAGGACCGACGCAGAACGACTCGGCAGTTGGCGCTGGAGCTGTCAATCAGCAAAGGAAGTGTGGGTGAAATCATCCGTGCTCTTGATTACACAAAAGCGTGTTCACGATGGGTTCCGCTCTGTCTTACGGATTAACACAAAGCTCTGAGAAAAAAACATTTCTTCTGAGTTGCTGCAAAGTTTTGAAGCTGAGGGCGAAGCCTTCTTGTCCCGGATTGTGACAGCTGATGAAACCTGGATGCAGCATTTTGAGCCCGAAATAAAACGACAATCAATGGAATGGCGTCATTCGCTCTCTCCAGAGAAGAAAAAAATTAAAGCAACTGCTTCTGCTGGTAAGGTCATGATCACTGTGTTTTTGGACAGTGATGGTGTCATACTCATTGATGAGAGGCAGCACCATTAATTCTGAGGCATATGTGAACACATTAACCAAACTCAAGAGGCGCGTCCAGCGACTTGGACGCCATAACAACCCAGCTGATTGTTTGCTTCAACACGATAACGCTCACCCTCACATCAGTTTGAGGACGTCGGAACACATCACGAAACAGGGTTGGACAGTGTTACCCCATCCACCATACAGCCCTGACCTAGCGCCCTCAGACTTTCACTTGTTTTGGCCATTCTTGGAAGATATTTTGAGGATGACGAAGAGGTGATTCGCACAGTGAAGACATGGCTGCCTGAACAGAACAAGGACTGGTACCGACAGGGCATACACGCCCTTGTGTCTCGCTGGAGGAGGGCCATAGAACGGGACGGAGATTATGTGGAAAAATAGGGAGTGTAGAAGAAACATCATTCTTTCGTGTGTATAAGTTTCATTGTGTTCAATAAATAATTGTTGAAGAAAAAAATTGTGGTGCATTACTTTCTGGGCTACCCTCGTATGTTTAGGCAATTCTTCAATTGTTTGATGAGCTCATTTCCAGCACCATTGGCTTTCTGGCAGGAAGGGGCATCAGAAAGATGAAAATTGCCCGATCGGAATTTGGCGAACTAACGCTGTCACTTGCGGGTAAACAGCGCAAATATTTTTGATGCCCACCTTAGTTTCCTCTAATTTTTTTGAGAGTTCTACGGTCCAAAATCAACTTGGTAAAAATCAAACCTAATTGATATTTTCACTGAAACTTTCACATGTGAATAAATAAACCGCTTCATATCAGCTGATTGTGAGTGCGCGGTAAGTAAATTTTAATTTAACTTTCCGTTTTACCCCCCCCCCCCAGTAATATAATTGGCTATTCTTTTAAGTTAAATTTTATTAGGTACTGAGCCCTATCTTCTCTTTCATCAAAGTTTGTAAAGTATGAGAGAGAAAGAGTGAGAGAGAATACGTGTGTGCGCGTGCTATTTTACGGATGAATAAATACTGTTCCTTCAAGAGGGAAAATTTAAGTTTCATGGATACATCTAAAAATGCCCTGGAGAAAGAGTGGAAAGAGTAACGTTTCCGATGAAATTGTATTCGTCGAAATTGTTGCTTCCGCTTATAAGTTAGAGGCTGATTAATGATATTAATTTCGGTGTACATTTCCATATTGTAAAGCTTTTGCAAGCATTATTAAGTCGCGTTGGGCAACTCGGATATCGGCCGCACTATCTAATTAGAACGCAAACGGTTCGCAAATTAGGAGCGAAAATCGTTGCCGTCGACAGCCGCTTGCAAAACGAATTTAAAGAGCAATCCTTAGGAGATACCAGGTCTCCTTTCCCTCATTGTGGACGACGGGCATAACTCGATCAAACTGTATATTTTTCTAAAATTTCCTCGATTGATTTTTGTGAAAACTGACGCGAGCGATTATTTCCTTCGAGGCTGCTGCAACATTAATAAAGATTGATTAGCAGAATGGTCATCCAAGCTTTAATCGGGAAATGGTTGCTGGGCGCTCCCGTCACCGAAAAGATTTACACAGTTTTGATCGATTTTGTAACTTAATTAATCATTAAGATTCATATTATCAGTCGTCGGTCATTTGTACAAGATAAACTTTTCAACGAAAACACGCTCTTGTCTTCCTACTCCGAAGTGGTGCCCCAGAAAGTTGGTTAAACTTTAAAAGGGTAATTTTTCTCTCGAGCAGCGGACAAAAAAAATGTAAGAAGCTGTTGTGCCGTTTTGATAAAAGAATGGAATGCTACGAAGTGATTTTCTTCGTTCGCTTATTAAAGTGTATGTTTACACTCGAAGCTTTTCTCGTCCGTCCGTCCGTTCACTCTCTCTCTCTCTCTCTCTCTCTCTCTCTCTCTCTCTCTCTCTCTTAGAGCCTGAAAGAGAAAATGGCGAGTAGAAGTTTTGTGTGTGTAATGAAAATTCCAGGCAAACGGCGCCACTGTAAAAGGGGCTCATTTCATTTTGCCAGAGCCGAGAGGAAATTCGCAGAAGGCTCTCTTCATTGGAATGCCATCGTTATTAGGAGTTATTTGGAGCCGTAGAGCGATAATGGTTAAACCCTTTCGCTATCGAGATTGTTTGCTTAACCGAAAGCACCATCGGCGCAATGGATATTAGATTTCTGCGCTGCTTTGATTCTACACATCATTCCTCATACCCCGCCCTTACTTTTATAAAAGAATAATTTATTTTATTATTATTACTTGAAAGCAACAGAAAACTGTTTGGCTGCCTTTTTTAAAGTTTTTATTTACAGATATACGTAGAGAATGCGTTTTCACTACGATAAGGACGCCGCTTAGCCTAATGGAAAAAGTTCTACTGACAAATTGATTACACGTTTAATCTACAGTATCTTATCAAAACTATTCGGACATTAGCAAATTATTTGCCTAAGCGCAAGGAACGGAAGCACTTTGTGTACGGAAGTCCAGTATGTATATAAAGCTGAGGTATTCTGTAGTGTTATTGTGATAACTTTAACGCAGATATGCCGCGTGGGACGTGAATTTTCCGGAGATATTATTTGTGATCATACTTCTTTATAAGAAACATTATTACTAAGATTATTAGAATAGGTGTCCCAAAAGTCAATATTTCTTCTATTAAAATGGGTCGAATTTCAAATAATATCTTAAGTAGATCGTTTCCGTACACTGTTATACTGCAGATAAACTAGAGGGTGTACGAGGTAGTCATCTAAATCATGGATGTTTGAATATTACAGAAAAAAGTAGTGAAAGAAACGAAAACCATTTCTCACAAATTTTTTTACCAATGATTGGAAGTGCATATTTCATCTGCAATACCTTGTTTGGAGTGATAACAATCCATGCCATACGCGTATTTGTTCACCAGCAACTTGTGGGATGGACTTGTACAAGATTACCTACCTAATAGGATCTTATCTCCTGCCACTCCGTTTGAATGGGCTACTTTACCTGGTGTTTATTCGCGATGTACTTCCAAAAGTTGGACAAATCCTCCCGAGGTGCTTGTTGTAGGCTGCAACATGATGGTGCGCCTGCTCACTTCGATGTTGATGTTCGTGTTCACCTGGACAACAGATTCCGTAATCACTGAATCTCATTCCTCTAGATTTTTTTCCTATAAGGGTATATCGAGTCGTTGGTGCATGAAACTACAGAAGAACCTGATGTGACGCTGTTTTCTGAGGTCCAAGCTGCCGGTCTCCTTATACAATAGATCCCAAATCTATTTGAAAGAGTGCAGCAAAATTTCATGTGCCATTGTAATGCATGTTTTGAGATTGGTGGTCGCCACTTTCAAAGCCGAATTTAGTTGTAAGTTTTTTTTGGATAAATGAATTTTTGTTTGCTCTGAAAACGAATGCAACTTACAAAAATGTTCCTCACACGTATTACTCGTTCAAGATCTCCCAGTGCTTGAAATATGCATTTCATCATTGATTCCCTATCTCAAAATACTCATTTTAAATTTCTCTACCATAAAAGTTTGAGACACCCTATGTAGACATATTAAATCGACCGTAGGTGATGTCGTAAAGAGATGAAAAAGCACGATGGTGCTACTACAGTAATGAAAAAAAGTTAACAGACTAACGGAACATTAGAAAAGCCCGTTCTTTTCTTCCATTAACATTGCTGCTCAGATATGAAGTCCGTCTAGTGGCTTACTATAGAGCAGTGGTTCCCAAACTTTTTCAACGCGCGAACCCCTTTCACAAAATTTTTCGACTCGCGAATCCCTTTCACAAAGATCTGAGTAGCGCGAACCACTAACTTGTAAATATACAAACATATATGCATATAATACAAAAAGCCGCCATTATAGATAAATTTTGGCGAACCCCCTGAAAGATGTTGCGAACCCACTGAAAGATGTTGGGAAACACTGCTATAGAGGGTGAGAGAAAAGTCTGGCAATAGAACGTATAACTCGAAAACTATTTAGTGTAGGTTAATGAAATTAAAATATTATTATTAAGCAGGATAGTAGTGACATTTTCAAGTCTATGCAAGAAAGTTTCATGAATTTTGGAAAGTTATCTCCTAAAGTATGACAAATAGTGGCATAGTGTCAATTGCAAAGTTGTAGAGCACTTTCAATTACTTTAAATCGAATGTTAAAATCATTGCTTTATTGGGGGAAAATTAAAGAAAAATTTGCTTGAAGTTGGTGAGGTATTTCGCGTCATTTGCAGAAAAGCCTATCGTTGGTGCGGACCAAACTACTAAATTGACAGGGAGAAAGAGGCATGGTAGCCAGGCAGTGGTTGAATCAATATCGTAGTGTGCTGTAAAAAATCACACCAAATTGACACCAATCTGGCAGCGAAACATAGGAACTCACAAGAACATTGTTTGAATAAGTCAGTAAACTGAACTTCAAGTAATTTGTTCTTTAATTTCTCCCCAGTAAAGCAAAGATTTTAACATTCGGTTTAAAGTAATTGAAGGGTGCTCTACAACTTTGCAATTTACACTACGACTCTAGGTGATAAGTTTCCAAAATTCATGAACACTTTCTTGCATAAACTTGAAAATGTCACTACTAAGTAGCCCCTGTCCTGCTTAGTAATAATATTTTTAATTTCATTAGCCTAAACCAAATAGTTTTCGAGTTATACGCTCTATTAACAGACTTTTGCCTCACCCTGTATATACACACTACCAATGAATTAGAAACACATATTCAATATTTTATCGAACCCCACTTGGCATGAGAATAACAACATGTATGCGGGTTGGCATAGAGTCAGTAAGGTGTAGAAGCAAATGTAAGTCAATGGAAGACCAGGCGTTCACCTGACATCCTTAAGTTCTCACGGATTTTTTGGGAGAGGATTTTGCTGTCGGAATGTTCAAATATTCTCTATGAGGTTAAGAGCTTGCCCAGGAGCAGTTAAATTAAATGACGGGAATAAAAAAATGAAACAACTGCTGAACCAACCGTGCGTGATGAACAGTAGCATTGTCGTCCACGAAAAAAGCCGTCACAAGCAGGATAGATTTAGTCGGCAGCAATTTTCGGGAAACTCACTCTTTCTTCCTTGAATATCAGGCGATCAGATCCATACCAGAAGAAAACGCTGCATATAATTACCACCAGAACCTTAAGTTATCTTGATAAGGCATGCTGGATCCATTACTTCATAGGGCGTCTCCCAAACCTTCTGCCTACTGTCGGTACAAAATAACGTGCGTCAGCCCACATAACCTTTTTCCAGTCTTCACATGTCCGTTCACGACGTTGACGCTGTAGACGAATTTTCCTATTTTTTTTTTTGCAGAAATCAGGCGTAGACTGTCGATTTGGATCCGCTTCAATTCCCGATGTAAGGCTCTGCCTTTGAAAATTATTTGTCTCTTGTTGCACAGTTGTTGTTTTGTTTAACGTCGGCAGTATCGCTCATGGTTGATCGTCTTTTAAATGCATATATCGAGAATCCAGTCCACTGTTTCGTTGTTTTAATCGTGGCTCTAGCTAGAGAATCAGTTAGGTATTTCTTTTTCCCCATACTGATCAAGTTATGTGCTACCTCCTTCTCACACGTTTGGATTACATGACCTCAATCTGTTTTGCATAAAAACGGATTAAAACATATTTATATATGTTTCAGACATGTTTCTAACTCATGTTTTCCGTGTGCATATTTTGCTGTTGATAATGAAAGCATAGCCTTCGAAATACGTTTTCGGCGTTTCATATATCTCGGATATTTTTTTGTGGTTAGAAGTTCGTCCTTCTTATACGAGTATTGGCAATTCCACACCACAGTTCCTTCTTAAATTTTTATTGAAAATTTGGAGTAACGATATTAACATCTGTTTTATTAAAAACATTTTTTAAGAATAAAATGAAAATTTTTTCTTTCCAGATTTAAAATGGCACGTTAAACCAGCCAAACAATGCAGTTTCGCACTTACTCTAAATCAACATGTATTCAGGGAAATTCAATTTCAGGCACACTGAAATTCAAAAGCGAAACGGAGTTGACGCATAACGATCAAGTCACAGGTAGGGCTATGATTGAAAGAGAGCTAATGGCTTTTATGAGTTGGGCATAATTTTTTTTAGAAAGAAAATACTATTAAGCATGACTTTTATAATTCAAAGGCTTCAAAATTAATTCTTAATCAAATTTGGCATTTCAATCGATTCTTTCGAACCATTTATTTGAAGGAGACAGTGTAACATTTTACCTCCATTTGATAATTAACATTTTTCATTGTTGCCTCTAATGTTTATTTTTTTAAATTAAATATTAACTTATTTGATTTTAATAATAATTAGAAAATGATCTTAGGAGGATTTTTTCACGCCATTATCTCCGATATTGATAAATAAATAGAGAAAAATAGTAAAGAAAATTCCACGGCTTGGACTCGAACCAGGGACCTTCGGGTTACCGTCCCGATGCTATAACCATTAAACCACGATGGACATGGAAGCTGTCGCTATCAAACATGTCCTATGAGCATAGGTTAAAGCACGGCTCCTTGTTCGCAAGCCAGAGCTATCTTTACTATAAATGACGAATATTATTATAATATTAATTGGAAAATGGTCTTATAAAAATAACAACAGCTTCCATGTCCACGATGGATTGGTGGTTATAGCATCGGGATGGTAACCCGAAGGTCCCTGGTTCAAGTCCAGGTCGTAGAATTTTCTTTACTATTTTTCTCTATTTATATATTTGATTTTATTTTTAGTTCTTATGTTTTTCATCATGAAGATTTCTTTCTAAAAGTTACATGGTCAGGATTGCTGTGAATATCAAATAGAAAATAAGGTCTAGGAGTAGCAAAACGGTAAAAGTTTAATAAGCTAACGCGTTTCGAAGAAATTTCTAGGGGTGCTGCGTCAGAAAATTATAATTTTATCACGAACTATGGAATAGCTACTGACATTAAGCTTAACGATTATATAATATATATGTATAAAAACAGTTTTAAAGAAAAAAAAAAGACACATTATATTGATTTTTATCGATCTGGAGGTGCTGCAGTTCCGCAGTGCCTATGCATGAGCTGCCACTGTTTTTAATTATTCTAAGATATAAGTAAGTTAGTTTATTGTTTTTTAAACAACAAATAATTATCTCAGACCAAATCCGGTTGCCAATCCCCGGGGTGAACTCAAGAAAGGGCCAGCCTAATGGGCTCAAATGCAGGGAAGGGGAAAATTACGTTCTCGTGGAAATATTAATGTTTGGGTGTAGGAATTTCCTTACTATGTGACAAGTGTTTAAGATTGTGGTTTTCTGTAAGGTTTTATATAATTGTGGGTTTAAATTCAGTATCGAGAAGTTGTAATAACCCAAGTGGAACAATAGGAACAATGTGCATTCTGGTAACTCCCCAAAGGAGTTTTATTATTATTATTATTATTATTATTATTATTATTATTATTGTTGTTGTTGTTGTTGTTGTTTTGGAAAACCAAACTCGGATCAAGTCCCAGAGGCAGATCCAATAGAGGGCCAAGCCCAACAACAACGCATCTCTCGGAAGGGAAATGCAAGAAAAGGAAAAATTACGTGTTCGTGGGAGTATTATTATTTGGGTGTAGGAATTTCCTTACTATGTGGCAATCGTTTAGGATTGTGGCTTTCTGTAAGTTTTTATGTAAGTGTGAGTTTAAATTCAGTGTTGACAGGCTTTTGTTTAATGCGTGTGGAATAACCCCCCAATGGCAGAAAGAATGATGCGAGCAATGTGTACTCTGGTAAACCCCCCAAAGGCGTTTTATTTCTTGTGCAAGCTGTAAATACTTAGTGAATTTGTCAGTGTACGTCTTTTGTAAATTGTATGTATTGGGGATGGAGATATTAGTTATGTACAGGTCACTTTGTTTTACTTATATACGAGTGCAATGTCTGGTTTATTATGAGGGATAGTTTTATCAGTAATTATAGCTCTATCAAATATAGTTTGTGTGATATTCTCTAACTCAGTGTCTGGAATTAATAATTATTTACTTCATTTTGATCATGTAGATTTGACCGTATCTAAAGATATACATTTTTCTAATTTTGCTAAAGTCTCTTAATTTTATTTATTTTCCCCCTTTTTCTTTTCTTGTTATTTGTCTCATTAACCCCGTTTGCTGGGCTTCGGCCTGTTGGGAGACAACTTGGGGCCCTACTGGGACAATCATCATCATCATCCTAGTTTTCTTCCTTTACTCAACTTTATGGCTGGTCTTGTTTCAATGGAAAGAAACGCTCTTCAGAAATGTGTGAAAATCTTTAAATGATTAGTACACATAAGAGGGAACTCTAAAACTAGAGAAATGATTGGATATTCGTAAACACCGTGGAAGCATTTATAAATTTTAAATGCAGACATTTAACGTTAACAATTCTATCGATATCCTGAACAAATCGATCCGACAGAAATGTATTCAATTGAAGCGCCCTTTAAGTTTTTTTGTTTAAGGGCAGCACTTGAGCTGAACATTGTTAGCGCCTGTTTCGTTTCAAGTTGTGGCCATACATTGTGAACAAGT
The DNA here is from genome assembly GCA_023313115.1 of Rhysida immarginata. NCBI lineage: Eukaryota > Metazoa > Arthropoda > Chilopoda > Scolopendromorpha > Scolopendridae > Rhysida > Rhysida immarginata. Next base: position 1,514,812 of record JAHWFO010041953.1, on the reverse strand, counting down.
AGGATACAAGGAAAGCAATGTTTGTTTATGAAAATGCACTTTTACATGCTGTTTCTGTCTAAAGGGTGATAGAGTTTAATTGCCGAAAGAGGGCGTGGACTGTCTCTTATTCTGTCGCTCGTAAACACAAAATGAAAAGAGAGAAAATGAGGAGAGGGTGATGAGGGGGAGGGAAGGGAGAAAGCACGTGATTTCCGGTTATAGCATAACGGAATAGGATGAAGCGTATTCGGGCGTAATGGAGGCGAAAATTTCACGGCCGTTTTGATGGGACCCTTTTATGATTTAGTACGGGGCCCTAGCCACTCTTTTAACGGGAGCTCATTTTAACAGAGTGATGAACACGCAATGACAGTAAAGACTTGCGCCGTGTAATCTCAGCTTTTATTACAGTAGGGCCTCCTAAATTTCGCCTCGTAGAAAAGTACTATAGAGTTTGTTGTTATTAGTCTGCTCCTCGTTTCATCCCCGATATCCTCCTAGTTTAAATCGCAAACGCCAATGGCGGTTACATTTTTCTCACTCATACTTCTGACAAATTTCAAGCGAGACCGTTGCTCCAATTTAATCTTTTGCAGCATTAGGAATGGAGGAGGAAAAGCCAAGCAGCTCGATTTGAATATTCGATGTGAGGTTAAAGGGTTGACATTGAGATTAAAGCAGCTTTGAATGTTTCCGAGAGATGCGTCGTTGTTGATTTTTTTTTTTTTAATTTTTCGGAATGAAGCTAATGAAAGGCCAGCCGTTGGCATTGTATATTTGTTTAAGAAAATTAAGACATGAAAAATTAAAATTTCAATATGTCGACTGTAGAAGGAGGCATCGTGAATAGGTAGAAAATAAATGTTTGGTTTGGGATGCAAATTTACATATCTTAAAAATTTTTTTTCCACCTTTAGGCAAACGAATGGTTATATGGAGGGTTTAAACAAAGGAGGATACATGACTTTGACTTCCGTTTCTGAAAAAAAAGCTTATGGCTAAAGAAGAAGGAAGGGATTCACAAATTGCCTGGAAGAAGTTCTTAAAGCAGAAAAGTCTATAGTAATTTTTATTCAATGTACAATATTGAAGTGGAGAAATAAGAATGTTATCCAAGAGTTTATCATCTTGCTGTTACTTTAATGTTCTTTATAACACATACTGGCTAATAAATTAGAAATATGTGTTAGAAATAAATGTTCTTTAAATTAATCTGTTTTTATGATAAAATACTTTGAGGTTACGTGATTCAAGCGTATACTTATCATCTAGTAAGGAGAAATTGTCTCACTTGTCAGTCTAATCATAGAACTTAATGAGACTTAGAAAAGAGACTCATTGTTGAATTCACGATTGAAACATCGAAGCAGTAAACTGGTTTCTCGAAAGGTGCAGCGATATCTAGAATATTCAACCGTTGAAAAAAATGACCCACAGTCTTTGTCCAAAAGGGGATAACTGTGGCTCAAAATTGAATCATGAGCGAGACCGCCGTCATTTAAAACTATTTACTCTGCAATAATTGACAAATTATTTTAAACAAGGCTGTTCTCGATCCCTATCTGGCAGAACCTGGCCCGGCAATTGAAGCGGATCCAAAGTGACATTCATATGCCTTTATAAAAACTCCTGTTCTCTGTAAAGAACAGGAAAGTTTATCTACAATGGTGCATGGAACCTCATGACTGGATACTTGAAGACTGGAAGAAGATTGTGATCTAACGAATACATGTTGTTTTGTACTGATCATAGACGGGAGACCCATTAGGCAAAGGATCCAGCTTTCTTTATCGAGACAACTCAAGGTTCTAACAGTGATAGTATAACACGGAGCTTGTATGGAATAAGTCCTTTGTTATTCATGGTAGGTTGGATGCATTCCAGAATTATCTGAACATGGTTGTCGACCAGTCCATTCTGTAATTCTTTCTGTAATTGTGACTGCTTTTTTTATGGATGACAATGGTACGGTACCTCGCGAACGGTTGGTTCTACAATGTTTCTTGTATATTAAAACACGTTACATTTTTTTTAAAATTATAGCCAAATATTTGATTAGGATTTTTATCTTGTATTATATTATTTTCATATTTTTAAGTTGAAATTCGTATTTTTTCGACTTCAGATTTTCGAATTTACTCGACGTTTTTTCTTAGCTTTCATAGTCGTCCTTAAAAATTGGCTGCGCATAACATTTGTAAAGAACCTGTTCTCCTTTAAATTGATTTTTTAACCGTAAACGTATTACAGGACAGAATTGCATCTGAATTTGGTAACTTTGTAGCAGTGTATTTCTTTTGGACACCTTATGAACCATTCAGTCGAATACGGCATTATGGAAATAGCATTGAAGTTATTTTTAGAAATATCATGTGATATTCATAGGGCGGCTGAGAAAGGAAGGAAGAGGAGACTAAGTGTATGTGTATGTATGTGTTTCAAAGTTTGAATTTGCTTGGAAAAAAAAATTCACGTTATCGATCGAGGTAGAAGATCAGCGTTGTTCGATTGGAGAGTAATTACAGGACGAGACACGTCCATCACGTGACAGTCGAGCTTCGCTGGACGATCCGTTTCTGGCTCGTGAAACATGTCAAGCGTAGCCCTCTCATATAGACAACCCTTTGATTAAAGTCCAAGGCTACGTTCAGCCTCTGGTGGAAAGGAATTTTGTCAATTTATTCTTATCGGAAGCAATTTAGTTTACAATAAAGTGTAAAAAAAAGGTTCCCCACAAAGTCGATTCGAAAGTCGTGGAGTTGCTTAAGATGTTACATAGTTTAGGAAAGCAACCGTGAAAGGATATAACTCCAATACTATGTTCGTTTATTTCCTGTATTTTATTGGGTTTAACGTTTATAAATTGAAAAAGAAAAACATTCTTTCATGCTATTTGAGAGTGGTACCGACAAAGCTTGCAGAAGCTTACGCCTATAAATTCTGAGAAATTTCTAAAATCTTTATAGATTAAAAATATAGCCGAATTTAAATTTAAGTGTGTACTTTAACAATTGTAACCTTCTTTAAAATTAAATTTTTAGGTTTGTGTATTCTAAGTTTGCGTTTTACGGTTTTTAACCGCCAAGTTGGCCGGGCTGTTTAGCGATGCGGCGAAATTGTTTAATTCACTTTCATGGAGCAATTAAGCATTATGCTGACGTGCCATTAAAATTAATCAGCCAGATAATCAGCTAACCGAGCACAGTAATTAAGCAGGTGCACTTTTTTCTTTAATGTTCTCTCTCTTTTTTTTTTTCAAAAGGTATTTAATATCTGCTTATTTCCAAAGCAGGTAATAAATTTTAAATTTAGTTATATTTCATCAGTAATTGCTAGAGTAAACTAGTTTTCATCACCTGAATCTTTTTTACATTATTACTGCGTTGATCAGTTCGGAAATTAGGCAATTAATATTTTAATTAATGTCTACAGAGTAAGGTAGGAGCAATTATTGACGGCGACTGTTTCGATTTAGTCGAATACCTGTTTGGTAGATAGACTAATAGAAAATTCCCTCCTCGTAGGAAATATATCCGTTTTTTAATTTCAAATTTGATTATACATTGATGAATTGATTAATCCACATTAATTAACAATTCATAGTAATGTAAATTAGTGTAAGAATATAGATATAGAATACATATGTTTAAAGGTTTTGTATTACTATTAAACAAGAAATTACACCCCCTACCCTCTAGGAGGGTGTAAGAAAAATGCGTAAGACCTGAGATCATCTAGTTTTTACCCCTTTTATCGCACTTTTTACGCGCCATTTTGCTTAATCAAAAATATGATTTTCTTGAAAGTAATATTTAGAAAATGTAAAAGAGAACTATGTACCAGATGTGCCGTTTGGAAATCACGTGACTGCTATCCCCACAATTCCTAACCACTGGGACAATTTCACCCAGACATCATAATAATGTAGACACTGCCCAAGGTGATTTAGAATATTATTATTTTAGATTACCTTGGATACTGCCTAGAGGAGTCTGCATACCGAATTTCAACCTTCTACGTCCAAAAATGTAGAACATTTGAAGGGGACAGACAGACATCGTAAAACCAATAAGTAGTTCCATCCTTCCGCTACTTAATAATGTAATTCTCAAAAACATATATTCAGGAATAATATTTATTCTAGTTTCCAACAGGTTTCGCCTGTCGGCAATTTTAGGGAATGAATTGGTTGAATTTATTTAAACTGACAGAGAATTTTTAAAAAATTTTAAACTATTTAGAAGCGAACAATTCTGTTATAACAATAGATGAAATTAAAGATATGGAAATATTTAAGTTAAAGAATATGTAAGGCGGCTCGGTGGCTGAGAGCTCTAATGCACAAGTCTTGTCGTTCTCGAGACCAGCGAATCGCGGGTTCGAATCCCGCATAGGGCATGGATATTTGTGTGTGTCTTTTTACTAACAAGTTTGGAGACTGAGCTAAGCCTTAGTAGGCTAGTTTCCTGCTAGGAATTTCAAATGAGATTTGTTGTAAAACTGTTGCGCTCGGTACACTATTATAGAAAACCGATTTTAAAACCACTATTCCTTATACTGTAAGTGTTTAAACGTTTAAATATAACGGCTGTTATTATTGTTAGTGGTAAAAGAATTTTATCGGCGCTTTAATTGCATTACATATTTAATAAAATGGACGAATGATCTAATGATAACAAGTGGTGAGTAATGCGAACTATTAATAAACAGTATAATACAATGAATTCCATAAATGAAGTAATTCACATATAATTGCAGTCCATAAATCAGGCCAATTTAAACAAAACAAAAACCAAACCAATGTAAACTTTTACAGGCTAGTGCAAGCCAATTCAACCCATCGTAATCCAATTCAGTTCAATGTTTTTCGAAATAGATTTATCATAGACCGGAATGGGGATAGACTACTATGACTACTATTAATTAAAAAAATTGTTTTTCATACTGTATTTAATCGTTTGTTTTATTAGCTCTATTTCTCCATTGGCTTTTGGAGAAGAGCAGTCAGGTGCAGGAAAGCCATCTTAATGGAGAATAAGGCGGCGCTTTTAAGAACGGACTCTGGATTTTTGAAAGAAAAAAAAGGATTGAATCTGCGCTATTTTTATATTTAAAAACGTGACCTGAGACACCCTGTTGCCAATTATTCAGTACCCACAATGTGCTCAAGTTCAAATACAAGGGCCAAGAGAACTACGTAGATCCATTATCAAATGTTCATACATAAAATATCAAGCGCAGCTGGCTTAACTCAAAAATAAAAATTTTGAAAAAGATGCGGGGTATTAAAATAGAAATAGTCGACGAATTTTGTTGGAGAGTAGCTAATAAAAATTCTTCAGATCTCTTTTTACAATTTTGAGTAGACATCCGCGTGTGTATCAATAATTTTCAATATAGTCAATGTACTCCTTTAATTTCTATAAGCATACTAATAATAAATAAAAATTATAATTAATAATAATAATTTAACGACTCCACACACAATAATGTAAAGACTATAGTAATGATCATGCAACGACTTTTCTCACAGAAGACGGTAGACCACCTACTGTAATGTTAAAGTGACGGTAGACTCCATACTTTACTATAAAAAACTCACCCACTGTGTTATCTGATCAGAAACACGCCTTCCCTCTTGTTATACTGTAAATTGTCAGCATTTTTCCTCCTTGTTTATCCCATTTGGTCGAAACGTGTAAGATTGCAATAAAAGTTTCCGTAGTGCTGTTTTTCCATCATTTGGTCGTTACTCTCAACGATAGCGACCGTTACAGTTATTAAAAATTCGTATGTTTCCCCAGCCGTTGGTATGCTGTTATCTTTTATACGTGGCTTTGCTATAGTATGGCTAGACTTCGAAATCCCGAAAGGGAGGTTACATTTTATGAATACATAATTACAATGAATTAAAAATTCAATGAAATTCTGAAATTTCAAATTATAAAAGCAAGCTCAAAATGTTGTCTTTGCTTGCTTTTATGGTAGTAATTTGGTAAAATGTTCGGTTTCAAAAACTACAGTAAGCCAACATTTCTTAAAAGCGCGAGTTTGTAACCGTTTACTGGTGAAGGAAAAAAATATCCTTTTTAATAGAAAGAAATAATACTGAGGTTGGAGAAGTAAATAGTAATATTAAGCGTTTTAAAAATGTTCAGCAATATTCTTTCACTTTAACATTTTAAAGGGGGGAAAATAATTCTTTTCAAAAAATGTGAAGAATTTTAATTTCGCTTACCTTGGTTACACCCTAAAAAATAAAGTTTTGTGTTTTTTGCTGCTAGGATAAAAGGATTCCAGAATATGCAAAATATATCTTTTTGAAAAAGAAGAAGATAAAGCGAAACGAAATGAATACAAACAGCCATGATCGCTTTTTTATTCCCCCCTCCCCCATTCTCCTTTTGTCATAGACCATAGGCTTTGCTGATCTGTCTACCGTGTTAGATTTAAATTGGCTCGAAGCCAGCCAACGCACTCGTCACCAACCAATGTGCACTAGGAGTTTTTTCCCCCTTTATTTTTTAAATTTTTTTTTTTTAAATATACTATTTTAACTGAAGACGAAGAGCTTGTGTGTGTGTTTTCTTTTTTAACCTTTGCGTGAGGCTACGAATTTGGCACCGACTTCTATTCCCTTTCTCGTTTTTGCCATGGCTCAGCCTCCGCTTTTCCTGACGGTCGCGTCTTTACTCGAAGGAAACTCAGTCATTACCCGAAGGTAAGGCGATGATGAGCTACGAATTTCTGGAGGTTCCCCCCGATTACGACTTCCGGTTTCTTCCAATCATCCGTGTAATATCTTCTTTTAATGTGCTCGGATAGATCCATCTCCGTCAGATCATCATTTTTTCCCGTCTTCCTCTTGAACCGTAATTAAGCCATCGCAGGCCGCTGTAAACAATATCGATCAGGACGAGGTGGAAGTTTTATTTGTCTTGAGTGATTGGTTTCGAATGTTGCGACGCCTGCGCCATGGTTCTCTCTTCCCCGTCCACGTGGCCGCCGCTTCACCTGTTTACGTTTTCATCGTCGCTGCTGTTTGTTTTGACCTGCCTTGGATCCCACGTGATTTTTGGTGTTTCATTCCCCCTAGAGGCCAGCAATTTAGGTGAGTCACATTTATGACGTTCCTCCGTTAACAACGCGTGGCATTCCCTGTGACATTCCTAAAGAGAAGAAGGAAAAGTAAGAAAAATTCTCGAAATAGACTCACATATGTTTAGGTAGTAGATATTTTTAACATTCCTTGAATTGAACGTTAATTTTTAACACACTGTTCTGTTTACCTAGAAGGATAGCTGATTTCCTTCCGTCACTGAAGTAAGGATAGAGTTAATTAAAAGAAAATTAATTATTTAAATTTTTAATTACAAATCTTAAACTGAAGCTCTTAGAAGAGTTTCATTAAATATCCGAAAATTATATGAAAAAATATAAAATATATTTATCGAATATAATAATAACACATTACGTTCATATTCAATGAATAAAGTCAATTTTATTATAAATTAGAAAAAATCTCTAAAAATGAAAATGGTAAATTGATATCACGATTTGCTTCATAAAAGTTCTATAGTTAATATGCATAGAATGAAAAATGATGAATTGCAAGGTCAAATTTAGGAGAAAACCAAGTAAAAAATAAAGTTAATATATTTGATTTAGTCAAAAAAGAAAAACAAATTCTAAATTGGTAAAAAAAATATATATATATATATATTATTTATAAAATTTATTGTAAACAATGTACACATTTTATAGGTCAATCGGGGAGGTTAGGTTAGTTGATGAACAAGTTAACAAAACATGACCGGCTATTCATTTGAATGATGAGAACAGGGCCGTACCCAGAATTTTTTTTCGGGAGGGGGGGGGGGGGGGAAAGGGGGGGGGGGCCCCACTCCTTGTGTGGGGGGGGGGTCCACCATGTAACAGATTTAGTTGACATGGTGGCCAACTTCGGGGGGATGCGGCCCTTGATGGGAATAATGCACTTGGCTGACATACTAATATTGTACACCCAATCATTATTTTGAATGTAATTTACAGAAAAAAATTAAAGAAGCTTTTTTTTTTTAATTTTATGCAAAATGATTATGCGTATTTATTATTGTGAACCTAGTGCAGGCAACTAGTATTTATGTTGTGAACCTAGGATGAGTCTAAAGAGAATCGAAAACGTTCATCTTTTGTTTTATTTTTTAGTTTAAGTTTTAATTTTAATTTATTATTTGAATCTGTGAGCGGAATTTTTAGTCACTTATGAAGACAAATAAATTTTCTTCATTTGTTATCAATGTTGAGATTTTTTTTTCGATGGAGATTGTTCTCTTTGACCATCGAGTACAGGAAATGTTTCTTCATTGACCATATAAAGTGGACGTCTTAATTGTGTAACTTACAGTTGTTTGTCTGGCGAAAGTTTTCTATAGAAATTCGAATTTTTCATGAAGAAGATTTGCCTCTAAAATAAATAATTTTTCAGTTGAGATTGAGGTTTTTAATGTTAATTATTTCTCATCTTTCATTTATTGAATAATAATAATAATAATAATAATAATAATAATAATAATAATAATAAAATAGACTAATAATATATCACATTAAGGTGCATTTTCTTAAAGAACAATGCAAGTCTTTTTTAAAAATATATTTTCGTGCGAGATGGAAAAAATCCCTTGTAACGGCTTCTTTGGAGGTATATTGACCCGGTAGCAGTTTTTTGCAACTAAAATATCCTTCATTAGCGCGAACAACCAGAAGATGTTACTAGTTGCAAAGTCAAACGAAAATGAAGATTGAAGGTTAACGTTTTTCTCTCCGTTTTCTATCTTCTTTTTTCCTGTTTGACAAGCAGCTACTTCTGTCATTTATCATCGGGCTCAACTTACCTCCAAAAAAAAAAAACCTTCGCTGCGGCTTCCCTAAATGGAAGACAAGGCTGGAGAATGTGTACCTAAGGAATGTGCGCAGATATGAAATAATCTAAAGTTTATATTTTACGGATTTTTAAGATGAGATAATAAATCTTGTAGTACAGGGTCATTCTAAAATAATTCTACGTGTTTAATATAAAATGCCTAAACTAGACTTCCGTTAATGCATACTAATTGAGCCAAGGCCTGTTCGGATTAGCGAAATATTTCGAATTATTCGAATTGGATGCTAGAACATGTATTTTAACTGTGTAAGTGTTGTTTATGAAACTGTTACCTCAGTTCAGGCGTAACAAGTAGCGTACTTTTTTATTTTTTGTTTATATTTTGTTGTGTTTTTAATGGAAAACACCAATTCACATTGCAAAATTTCATACGATTTCGAGAATACAGAGTCATGTAGCGCTGATGCTTTTTGGTTCACGTGCTTCATGGTCAATAATGCATATTGTATGAGGATTCTTGGTCGCCCTCCAAATTGTTTCTTAGAAATTTTTGACTATAGCCGTTGGATCACATCAGAAAAGACGTTATATAGGTCATTAACTGTGGTAATCTTGTAGCGAACCAGATTTCAAAATCCGGACCATGATGGCTGTCTTGCAATCAATCCACAGGGATAGGCTCATATCTGACAATAGTTTGTAGCAGGTCACAAAATAATAATTGCAATTTTTTCCTCCCCCACTTCCCCGCATAAAATGTGCACCTGGGTTGATTTGATCCCATTAGCGAAATCGAATATCAAACTCGCATAAATCAAGGGATACGTGTGTTGGAACATCATTAAATGATTTCTAAATATTAAATGAAATTAATGAAAACAAATAAATTTATAACAAAGAATCTTGTTTTGACAATTATTTTTTAAAAAAATAAAATAAAAGCACGAGTGTGTAATAAGACATAGAGGAAATTCAAAACACCTGCGTATTATTGCCAGATTTGGAGACAGCGCACGCATCAATCAAAGCGAAAGGCCTCCCGCTGTCTATAAATTAGTTAATTGGCTAAGTTCTAGATTAATTTTCGATTATATCTCGTAATTTAATGGAAAACATCAACAATAATTTCTTTCCAAGCTCAAGCAGTTTGCACATCATCATCATCATCATCATCATCATCATCATCATTGTGGTAAAGTTTAGATTACTAAACTAAGTTTTCCAAAGATGTCACCTGTCCAGATACCTTTTAGAGTTCATTCTTCAATAGATTAGATTCGGACAGTCGGGACTGGTGCCAAAACTCGCCCCCTCGTTATAAAACGAGATTTGCTTACCCTGTTAATTTTCTCTTTTGTCTCCTGCTATCCTTCTAGATTGATATCAATAAAATTCAATTTGCAATTGAACGTCAAAGTGAATGGCGAAATGGAATTTATGGCACAACTCCGATCGGGAGGCGGACTGGTTAAGTCTTTGGGAGAGCCAGACGGAGTGCATCTTGGGATAATGACGTCGAAAGGGTGCGCATGCCAGCTGTTGCGTAAGACATCCATAATTCCACGCCTATCTGTTGTTACGCACTAAATCATAGGGCCGCCACTTAATGGAAAGAGTAAGAGAGAGAGAGAGAGATAGAGAGCGCCTTCCATCCTATTAAAGTGGCGGTGATGGTGGAAGGGTTTTTGCCATAAATAACTTCATTTAAATAACTGTTCCTGTAACTCATTTCGCTCTTTTAAGGTGCCTGAAAAATCATTCGATCTAGTTATAGTTTGAAGCGACTTAAATTTTGAAGAGATAAACGGGGGCGGAACAGAAAGTTTGAGTGCATACTTACACTAGCGGAAATTGAAAAAAAGAACAACAGAAGGAATTATAATGGGGTAGATTATACGCAGACGTGATATTAATTTCAGGACCAAGGTGTGGGTAATTACGCCACAGAACGGTAAAATATGCAAGGAGTACGGCCGCATTAGGCATATCAAGAATCTCATTCAGCCAGTTGTTGTGCCATTTTTAAGGTCGATCCATAAGCGTTTTTTCAGCACGATAATTCACGCCCACACAAAAGATCCAACGCAACATCCACTTCGGGGTGTGAGACAAGACAACTTCCATGGCTGTATGTTCACGAGTTTTCTCTCATTGAGAACGTGTGGAATTTTATGGGACAGACTTATCTGGTTTCCACGGCCAACAATAACCATATCCAATTTACTTGAGGGTGCTTGGAATTCGGTACCCGAAAATGATAGCCGTCATCTGTACGACAGACTCCACGTTAGAATTGCAATGTTCACAGGGGTTCAACTTCGCATTAACCATGTACATGATAATGTGATTTTTGAGCTTACCAGCAAATACAGCTGTATTTTGCCATATTTTTGGACTACTTTCTTCTTTGTATTCAACGGTTATACTGTATAAATTTCGTTTATAGCATACGTTCCCTTCTTGATGTTCATCTTTCATTTTGTAAGTATAGCAATTTTACTCTTAAGTTCAGGTGACAAGGAAGAAGTCGTAGATCGAATTTAATCTTCTTCTAAATTCGCTATTACATTGAGAACTCTAAGGTGGAATAAATTGATAAATGAAAGAAAATTGCCGACCATATTTCGCAATTCTTACGCAAACTTAAATCGGCATTTGTAAAGCTCATCTGTATCATTCTGGCTCCTAATTTCTATATTATCTTATATAGAAGTTGATTCAGGTTTGTGAATGAAATTGAAATGCTTTGTACTGCTATTGAAATGCCATGCACCATCACATGTTGTCTTCTACAGAATGTTTTGACCTTGTATCTTGACTATGACATGACATCGGAATTTCCGCTGCAACAATGCACGCTGAAAGCAAGAATGGAATGGTGGTTCCCATGATTCATTGCAGCCTTTCCATAGACCATCTAATGTACCAGGGCGTTGATTTCCCAGGGCCCTTTTGAGTAGACCATAAGCACAATACTCTTCCTTTTGAAAGGCCCTTTTGAGAAGGGGAAAATTTACCGGAATGTTACTGAAGTCGATAGCCCTGATTACTGTTTCTATGGCCATCCTGTTCGTGGCCAACTGTCGATTTTACCGTGTAGCTGGTGAAGCCAATCCTGGTTCTTTTCTGCACCTTAGTGGCATGGCATATTAGCTAATTAGTTCCTGGATGTCTGTCTGTAGGCTGGCGGCATTACACGTTTGATTTTGGTGAAAATTTTGCGCAACGTTAATTTTCCGTTATAGCTAAACTCGGCGACAATCATAAATAGTTTAGAAAAAAAGTTTTCTTGAATTGTCCTTGCACAAAGTTTCCGTGGCAATAGATAAAAGATCGTTCGAATCTTTTTGAAGTTGCTTAAGTAGATCCACGCTACGTCTAAGGTGTCGCTTATACAATTTTCACGCGTTGAGAGTAACTTGTGGACATTCGCCTTGTGCGTCGTTCCACTAGCAAAACTTGGTTAATAATGCGACTTACAGTTGCCTGTCATAAGGCTTTGGGATTTACGGTTTCGATGCTAGCCTTGACTTTCCTCACCACTTCCAAAATAGCGCGCTTTGGGTTAGGGTGCTTCTTACGTGCTGATGATGAGCTCGGTTCTTCTCCCCGATCACATTTGTTAACACGGCTTAATATATTATGCATGGCTATCTTAGATATAGCAGAGTTACGACTTTTACATTGCTTTATTCGAGAATATGAGAACCCCAGATTTGCTTGTTCGCGGTGGCATTGTTTCTTTTAACCTTAAAACTATGAGGGCGTTTTGAAAAGTAATGCCTCCATGGCTGTAACTTTTTTATTTGTTAACCGATTTTCAAAATTCTTTTTGTAACTTATACTCACATTTGTCCTCTATGTAATGCACTATTCACTTTTCGACATAGTCCCCATCCCTTTCCACGCATTGCGCCAACGCGTGACTAGTTGGGTGAACCCGTCGGAGAGGAATTCCGGAGTTGTTGTCGACACCAGGATTGAATGGCAGCTTTGGGCCCTCTTCTGGAGTACGATAACGTCCGCCCGCACACGAGTCGCCACACACCAGAGGCGTTGCAGCCCCTACAATTCAAAGATGACTGACTGAAGTTCAAAGATGAAAGACTTTGCACCTTGCCACTTTCACCGCTTCCCAAAGAAGAAAGAGCCCCTTAAGGGACATGAGTTGGCTCTGACGGCGAGGTAAACGCTGCCATTCAATCCTGGTGTCGACAACAACTCCGGAATTCCTCTCCGACGGGTTCACCCAACTAGTCACGCGTTGGCGCAATGCGTGGAAAGGGATGGGGACTATGTCGAAAAGTGAATAGTGCATTACATAGAGGACAAATGGAAGTATAAGATACAAAAAGAATTTTGAAAGTCGGTTAACAAATAAAAAAGTTACAGCCATGGAGGCATTACTTTTCAAAACGCCCTCGTAAAATAAGATTTTGTCCTCTCGAGAATGGCTACACAGGACAACAATAACATGGATTCGCGAACCATGCGAATTCCGAGAACCATGCGAATTCCATTTTTGTTCACATAAACGTGAATCAATCGACTCTTCCTGCTTTGAACTGGTCCACAGTGTAATTTCCATCTTCATTCTTATGTAGTTCATGGAATTCACCAACTAGGAAAGAACGTCGACTTTTTGATAGCTTCCCTGTTATTAAATAACGAAAGATGGTTCTTGCGTTTAATGTGTCCGATCGTCCGTCCGTCTGTTTGTAAACCGATTTGTTTGAAACGTATAAAAGATTTGAAAATCTGTTTCCGCCATTCGATAAATATGGAACAGAGCTCAGACAAGTTTAATTATATACTTCTAATTGTGTCTTTGAAGTTTTTATTCCCCCAAATTTTATTTGCTTCGGGATTGATGAGATTTACACATATTTGAAAAATTTTAATAAGATTTTAGTTTTAAATTTACAGTTTACACTTGGCATGTTGAATTCTTTTGAGAATGCGAACGATAGCAAGAGATCCTCTCAAATATTTATAACTTGAATCAATGATTGTGCATTTTTTATTGCGGAGAAATGAAAACGTACTTAATTTGCTAATCTTTGCTGATTTTAAATTCTGCTTATGAAATTCTAGATTAAACTTTTGAATTCATGATAAGATCAAAAAACTCTTTATTTTTTATGAATCGGATGTAGATTATTTATTTTAATAAAAGACGAAAGAAAAGCGGCAATTCAGACTTACATACAGAATCTTTCAATATTCCTGGAATTCTTTTAGGGCTTATTTGGAATGTTTTCTAATGAAATATTTAATTTATTAATAGTTGATCCATTATTAAATTGATTGCTTTATAATAATTTAAGACGAGGAATTAATTACCTTAATGGAAAATTTTGTTTGTTTTTAATTTGCTCTCAATTATCTCCTTAGAGAGCCGGCTTCGTTATGAAAATAGGTTTTTCTTAATTTTAAAGAATTTTAAAGCAATTACTGTATTGGGATATTTTTCTGTAAAAAATAGATAATTTCCTTTATTTCAGGTAATTACTTAGGAAATGAAATTGCTTTTGCTTAATGTTAAAAAAAATTTAATGAATTTTTTATGGGATGGTAATGATTTTCTTTTCTGAATTCATAGGTTCTACTTAGTTTTTTTTTTGTTTTTTTTTTTCCGAGAAGAAAATTGTATCTTTCCTAAACGAAAAATTTTTACTTGGATTTAATAAATCTCCTCCTAATCTTTTCTTGATATGAAAGAAGCGTAAGCATGGATTGCAGGAGAAAAATACTTTTTACATTTCTGATTATTTATAAATTACATTGGGTTGTTTCTTAAATGGGTGTCTGTGATGCCGTTCTAATGCTACTACAAGATCTTTAAAAAATCGAATTCATTCCATGACCTTACGTTCAATACAAGCCGGATTTGGAAGCTATCTACAAAAACAATCGATAAGATGTGCAAAAATTCATAAAAACAAAAACAAGACCGTGGTCCACTTTCATATACTTTGACTACAGAATTCACAGAGTCGCCAACTTTTTCAGGAAGGCAAGTCCAAAAAGAGGGTTCAAGGCAGACAATACAATATAAAACATATTCGAAAACATGAGAATGAGGAGACGATAGATTCCACTATTTCCACAAAGAATTAGTGGAAGTCCTCTAATAGTACAGATTCAAAATTCTTTGTAGAAATAATGGAATCCATCGTCTCCTCCTTCTCACAGATCGGCACGGTCAGTCTTGTTCTTATTTATATTATTTATAAGTCCTCTGATAATCAAAAAATGAAAACCACTCGACCTATTTGAAAAGAGTAGCATCTTCAAACTATCATGCCGAACATGCAATAATTATTACTTACGCCTTTCTGATATAATTAAGAGTACCGTCTGTAATTAAGAATTGGGGCGATTTTGGACATTATATGTTTCAGCATCTACTGCATCTCATTATCGATACAAAATCTTTTCCGATTGAATTTAAGAAAACTTTGATTGCTCCGATATTTAAGAAAGGTTGCACTAAAGATATAAGTAATTCCAGGGTGATTTACGTCGAATGTAAAATACTTAAAGGGGGTATTATAGAGGTTAAGATAAACACAAAACGTCCTATGAACATGGGTTCAAATATGAACGATAACTGAGATATGAACAGAAATAAAAATGCCGCCACCTAGATCAACAAGTTAATAACTCAGGTTCTGTAAAGCCTAGATTAATGCAATTTGGGGGAATAACAAGGTACATAAGACTGTGTATACCGTTAAAATTTGATTGAATTCCAACGAGAAGTTTCCGAGTTACACAGTCAAAATTGTGACAAGTGCTAGTTAGTACTCACAAATCAATCAACTATTGCTAAAATGGCTGAAAAACTTATTTTTGCTGATCTAATTAAACATTTGTGGATGGTTATTCCGGACAACCAATTTGGAAGTCGACCTAAAACACCAATCATATATGTACTACTGCGCATTAATAACTATCTAGTGACGTGTCTTGATCAAGGACAAATATGTTATTTAATTAATACTGACTTGTCTTAAGCTTTTAATTGGATAATTAGAACAGATTTAATGGAACAATTTTGTAAACTGGGTGTGAATCAACCCACCTTGGAGTTACTTAATGATTTTTTATCGAATCGAATTAATTATGTTGATAACACTGAACTTTGTTGGTTTGATGCAGGGATCGCCAACTGCGACTGCATTCTATGCTGCTGCTGCGGCTGAAACTTTTAAACTCTCGCTACATTTTAATATTATATCATATGTCGATGACAACTTTTTGTATAAAGCTTTTACTACTGATGATCAGCACAAAGCTGAGCAATTAATTAGAGAGGATATTCAAACTTTAAAAAAATGGTATGCCATGCATGGCCTGATATTAAATGAAGCTAAAACTAATGTGTTAAAAATCACAAGAGAAAGAAGTCATAAAATAGAAACGTATAAAATATTGGGTGTCGTATTTGATAGTGTATTATCTTTTAAAGATTCGGTTGAGGATATTTTAGTTCGACTTGGTCGATTAAACTTTTTATTTAAAAGATTAAGTAAAACACTGACTAAGAAGGAATTAGCTGTTATCATTAAAACTATAGTGGTGCCTAAAATCGAATATGGACTGGTGATTTGGTCCTCTGCGAGTAGACCTTTAATTACTAGAGTTCAAGTGGCGTATAATAATTTGATACGTATTGCTTTTGCCATATCAAGATATACCTCTATTACAGAAATTTGCAATGCTTATGAGATACTTACATTGAATAATATAATAATGTATACAAGACTTAAAGAATTATATAAAGCTATGATGGATCCACAGCATCCTAATCATTTTATTTCAACTTGGATTATGAATAACACCAAAACTAGGAATACTCAAAGATATAAAGTAATACCACCTAATATTATTAGTAAATTTTTATTGAGATTCTTTCCTTATAATGTAATAAATAAATGGAATGCAATTCCACATTTAGTTAAACAGCAAGTTATGAATTGTAATACCAATTGGTATAGTCATAAGGATCATGTACATAAACTTCTATGGCAATATATTTTTAATTTACAGAAATGCTAATTTATAAATATTAGATATTCTTGTAGGGTGCAATGTTTTAAATAAATAAATAAATAAATAAATAAATAAATAAATAAATATATCATTCAAAGAGCGATAGAAGGAATATTCTACCACTGTAGAAAGTTCAAATGGAAAATCAACATTCTCAGAACACATCTGCTCCACTGGTCACTGATTCGGAACAATGAACCAAGTTATCGAGGTGCTAGAAAATATGGAGGACCCTAGAAAGATAGAAATAATGGAAGGAAAAGAAATTTGCAGAGCCCTTCACAATGACAAAGACAGACCCTTAAGACAAGCCAACAAACCACCACCAACTTTGACTCACTATTACACAACCTGGACAAAAACTTAAAGGGGAAGTCAGCCAAATATGAATCGTGTATAAAATTTAGCAATCTTAAAAGGTATCTGGAACGTGTAATTTCTTTCGATAATAAATCGATAACAATATCTGTAAAAATTGGAAATTATTAGGCACTCTTTGATGGGCACATGGATGGGCACAGGAGCGGTGATGCGACCTGTTGACGCGTGAAACGGGGATTGCTAAGCTGGCTGATCGTCTGCATTGCATCTGTGCTAGTGAAAAGCTGTACATAAATTTAGCAAAAAACGATGGAAGAAAAAATCAAAGTTTGATACAGCCCTACATGTTTGAACCCGAGTCCGATACCCCTCCCACTGATGAAGAAAACGTCAGTGGCGACGAAAATATAGATGATAGTTCATCGTATTTTTATAGTAAGCTCGGTAGAGTTCTCACACTATAATGTGAAATGGAAAAGTTCACTTTATCGCGCTCAATAGGTAGGGACGTCATAGAGTTAGTATACTTTATACCCTCATGCGCGATCTGTGAGGTGCTTTTTTGACTCAAGCCTGCTCGCAATCGCTCATTGCAGCCTATTGTTGAAGCGCCGGGATATAGGAAAATCAGAGCATTTTTAAAAGGACGAGAAAAAAGGTCCGATAATAGCAATAGGTAGCGTCTTTTATTGTGCGTTCGACGACGTTTCGAAAATCATCTCATCTTCAGGAACTTAGAACGACTACCTTTTTAGTAGGCTTTCTTCTTCATGTGAGAAAGTGATGATAATAAGGTTACTAACTTTTATATGAAACGAGAATTTTACTGGTCTTATGTGCTTCTTTGGTGTTGATTAAGCGGTTCAACTTCTCTGTCATCGTAGTGAATTTCTCCAGCTTTTCGATGTTGAGGCACTCCCTGATATTGTCCATAATATTGAGTAAGATGGAGGGGTTCATAAGCTCGGCTAATTCCATATGTAGGCCCATGGTCATTCGTTTTAAGCGCTCTTTTTTCTGGTATAGGAAACGTAGTTCCTCGATGATTCGTCTTCTCTCCGCAAATTTCTTGGTGAGGAGGCTGGGACAGAACGGTCACGGATGCGGATAATAGCGTAATTTGGAATTACCTTTTGTTGTAGACAGCGTTTGTTGAACCATATATTCTGGGTGGTAAATGCCAGCTTGCGAGACTTGTAGTAGTATCTTCGAATTAAATCCAAAATCTGCATTTTAAAGTCTGCATTGCTGTGTGATGAATAACGAGAAAAAAGGTTCAATAATAGCAATAGGTAGCGTCTTTTATTGTGCGTTCGACGACGTTTCGAGAATCATCTCGTCTTCAGGAACTTAGAACGACTACTAAGGTAGATACATCTCATCTCATGTAGATAAAGTGAACTCTTCCATTTCACCTTACAGTGAACTCTAATGTAGTTAATGTGGTGCATGCATTCCGGTCTGAATATAGTGCTGTTTCTCTCCTATGTATCTTGCCGGGCCTGTATGAAACATCATAAATTACCTCCGCGAGTAATAGAGTGCATGCTGTTTTTGTTTTTGTTAATTACTATTGGAATTAGTGAATTAGTAAGTATAATTTAAAGATATCCAATCGTGTTTTCTTTTTGGCTGGACTTACCCTTTAATCAAGTTGAATCAAACTTACCAAGAAAGAAGAAAGAATAACAAAATCTGAACCCGGCAATTTTAATAACTATTTTTGTACTTTATATTATTAGACATTCAACCGTTCAGCTATTACAGTTCACTATTTTACATTGTTCAATTCTTATTGTTGTTTTTATAATTATTGATATTATATTTTATTATCTTTGTATTTTTATTATTGTATTTTTATAGTATTGTTACCATTCTCACAGTGATGCACCAACCACCTGGTAAAAATTAATGTTCCAATACATATAATTTTAAATGATAAACTATGTTTCTTCTAACAAAATTCTTCTTCTGCTTATCTTTAATTGTAAAAAATTATTAAATTTTGTGATTCGAGACATAATAGCATGTGGTTGTCCGTGAGTGAAGACATTCTCTTCAAAATAAATAATTTCTTTTTTCAATGTGTGTTCTTGAGTTTTGTTAATTGCCTAATACATTATCAACCGGATGAAGTGCCATTTGATGCAGAAATCTATATTTCCTTTATGTGTATTGAATTCTTCCATCCATTAAATATTCTTTAAATGGATCAGGTTTCATTTAACTACCAGTAGATGAAGAATTCTTCATTGAATAATTATTACGAAAAGCATGATTGGCCTTTCAGTTTTTAAAGAAAATCGATGGGGAAGAAGTCCATTTAGGTATTCAATAAGATATAGATAGTGTAATTGATATTTCACTACCAGTATCTGCATTTAAAAATACTTTAAAATTATTCGCTGGTTTTATCTCAAATTAATTGATAAACTCCCTCAACGTCGTCATTTTCAGTGGTCTAAAACCCCAACAGACAGTTGCGGTAAAATCTCATTTATGAAATTATCCTATTCAGAAGTACGCCAAAGATAAGATGGCTATTTGACAATACCAGTAATATTGAGAGAGAGAGAGAGAGCTACAAAATTTTCTTTAATAATAGATTAAAATGTTTTTTATAGTGATAAAAATTCACATTGAAAAATTGTTAAAATCCATTTTTCATGTTAGGACTTGCATTTAATTGCTCGAAGCGTTTCTACCATTTCAGCTTTATTTAGAGATTCGGTTGCGCGAAGTTTTCGCGTATTCTGTGAATGGACCGTTTATTCGAAAAGGAAAATAGAAGAAGGCAAGGAAAAAAAAATTTCTTCGCCCTGTTGCCAACAGATAAGGGGTTCGGCATTACCGGTGATAATGCGCATGCACGTGAGGAAATAAACGACCCCGCTCGTGCAAACGAACGTTGTCGTTGTCACGTTTGATATTAGGCCTTTAATTCAAAAGGGGGCGAGAATTATTAGGAAGGAAAGTTATTATGAAAGAAACAACGCTCTGAGGAAGGAGGCTGTGACATTTTGAGACGAAAGAGAAATGCGTTTCCCTTCGATATTAAATAACCCTCCCTCTCTACCCCTTTTCCTTCTACCTCCTTTTCTTCGTCTTTTCGCTTCCTCCTCCAGGCCATGCGACATAAATAACGCCACCGTCCTTACGACAGTCCTCAGTCGCTTTGTTTACTTTGTCGTTATCTCTAATCTCCCCCCCCCCCTCCCGCAACTCTGCTTTTTATTTATTCATTTTCGAAATCAGACACGTTATTGTTTCTGTGTATTTATAAAACTTTATTTTAAAAATTACGACGCCTTTGTTGTTGTCTCCTCCTTTTTTATTCTCGTCGCCTGTTTTGAATCCTCTACGACGAGGAGCAAAGGGAGCACAGTGATGTCTTCAACGGAAGAGATGAAAGGACTTTGGTGGGGGTTTTTGGGGTTTTAATAACATCGAAACGTATGGGATCTCGTGAAGCGAGCGGGTTTCCTCATGTAGAAAGTGTTCTAGTCTGTTTTAAATGAAAAAGAGGCGAAAGTAAATAAATTTTAGTTAATCTAAAGTAAAAACTTTTAATTGTCCCAAATAATTAAATGTACAAATAAATAGTTTTATATCATGAAATCATTAAAAAAAATATAAAAGACTTTTTAACTTAAAATTTTTAACTATACACTTTTACTTTAAAAAGTACACTTAAAAGAAAACACAACAACCTCTCGTATAAATAGAAATTCATAAAATTAAAAAAAAAAAAAGGTAAAAGTGTGGCGGCGCGTTTAATATTTTTTAAACGCTCTTTATGAATGCAAATATACTTTTTGGGATAAGTACACGACAGTGCCGACTTCGATGACTAATACGGGGTCAGCAATGGTACACGAGTTTTTCACTATATTCTAGACGTTTTTAAAATATTAAAAGATAGTTTAGAAAATATTAAACGCGCCGCCACCCTTTTATCTTTTTTTTATTAATTTTATGAATTCCTGTTTAAATGAGAGGTACAAAAATCATTTTTTACTTTTTAGTGCACTTTTTACAAGAATTGGATGAAAAGTAATGGCACCACTTCTGCCACGTCAGATGAGAAAGAAAGTCTTACGGGTCTGATGAGCTTGTGCAGTTAATGGTAATGGTTGTACGATATTCAGTCAGGTACTGGAGGTTAGTACAAGTACCCTAATGGCATTCGTGGGTTAATACTGCACCATGCTGTCCCACCAGACGGCAGATGCTGCCTATTACTGTCGTTTCTTGAAATATCACCTTCGTCCAGCTTTAAGGAGAAAGCGACGGTACTTTCTGGAAATCGCTCTTATCATCCTTCATGCCAATGCCAGGAATCACACTGCTATCGCAATTGGCGACGAGATGCACTGGAACATCCGCCATACTCATCTGATATGACGATCTCTTTGCCAAAATGAAAGCGCCACTTGGAGGAAGCCATTACAACACAAAAACCGCCAATATCCATACCATATTGTGATCACTTCGGGTCATCAACAGAGATTGATGCGCTGATGGTGTACGACGCCTTCCATAAGTGTCGCAGAGAATGGTAAACTCGAGAGGCGATTACATTGAAGAAATGGAAGTGACTTTCCTGTAATAATAAAGCCTTTTCAAAAGTATAACACTTTGCCATTACTTTTTATCCAGTCCTTGTAAAGTTTATTAAATAGCAGAACATTTATTGGTTTCACAATGTCCGTCTGTCAGCCCGTCCCCTTCATATTTTTCATATTATTTGACGTAGAAGGTTGAAACTCGGAATGTAGCTTACCATAGGCATGTTCTACTTCTCTATTTCGTTTGTTTTTGATTGGCCCACTGGGGTCGGAGTTACGGGATAGGAGTTAGAGGGGACCAAGTGATCTATGTGGTATTTAAACTCAGCGCTTCCGCTACTTTCCTATACCGTCCTTGGGGGGGGGGGGTAATTTCTTGTTTATTCTTGTAATCATTTATTCATCCTGCCAAGAAAAAATAGATTCGAACTACAGGAGCAAAAACAAAGCCGCCATCTTGGATGCACCGTAGAGTTTTAAATGGGAAGGGGGTCATGGGGCACATGAATTCGGGCTAGAATTTCCCAAGGAAAACAATGGTGCAGTCCGTTTATTCATATCTTAATTCGTTCAACAGTTACAGGCATTCCAAATGGCGATTCTCACTATTACATATGGTGCTCCACGTGCTCTACGTGAGCCCCCTCCTGTGCTACGGTTGTGTTTTCATCTGTTTCAGTTGTGGCTCTTATACACCTAAGTTTGTCTGCTACGGACCCGGTATCCATGGACTTCTTGAAGAGTCGGGCAGCACTAACATGGGACACAGGTTGTCGATTAGGGTGCCGTTCATTGAATTCCGCTGCTACAGCCCTTGCACTCCTCCCTCTCCGTGCCCTTAACAACTCTGTCTCTCCTCTGTGGTTAGTGGCATGCTTTAGCCCCTGCAACAAAGGGTAAATAACAGTGAGAATTATCATTTGGAATGTCTGTAACTGTTGAATGAACTAAGATATGAACAAACGGACTACACCATTGTTTTCATTGGGAAATTCCAGCCCGAAATCATGTGTCCTATGACCCCCTTCCCATTTAAAACCCTAAGGTGCATCCAAGATGGCGGCTTTCAAGATGGGCGTCGTCCCTGTCTCCTGCACCATATGACTTCCCTCTAAGCCTAATATGTCCCCACATGGTGGTTGTCCGTCGATTTCCACAAACACGAATTGTACAAAGGCCTTATGGCCCATCCTGTAGATTAAAATGGACTAGGGAGGGAAATTGATATTTTATTCGCTTAAGAAACCCATCATACCCTGCATACAGGATATCCAAAATTATATCATCCTATCCTGAATTATCGATATATATATCTGTAACAAAATGGACAATTCTCTCGTGAAGGTTCTTCCTTTTCAATTGAAGGACTGAAGAATTCGACTGGGTTTATGTTCTGGAGCTAAAAGTTGAGCTTAGAATTTCTCTTCTTCGCCACTTTCTCGTTGATAGCTCGGAATCTTTTCTGTTTTTTTTTAGCGAAGGATTGAGACTAATTGCATAGAAATAGAACTCGTGCTTAAAGTTTCATTTTTTATATCACGTTTACCCCATTTACTAAGTCCCTGAGTCGTGAGTCTCTTTCTGTGCCCCCTTCAATTGATCACTCCCCATGGCACTAGGTTCAATTTTATACGTACTCATATCTCGTGGACGTAATAGTTTTGGATCGTTATGGGAGATGCAGTTGGGGATCGAGATCAAGAGCTGAGGGAACAAAGTTGCCTCCATTATTAACCTTGCCAAG
The DNA here is from genome assembly GCA_023313115.1 of Rhysida immarginata. NCBI lineage: Eukaryota > Metazoa > Arthropoda > Chilopoda > Scolopendromorpha > Scolopendridae > Rhysida > Rhysida immarginata. Next base: position 1,491,255 of record JAHWFO010041953.1, on the reverse strand, counting down.
AAATGGAGGCGACGAATTTTTTACGTATTATTAGGAGATTTCTTTTTTTCTTCTAGTTCTTGATTTACGATCAAACTGTAAACCCTCATTTCGGCTGCCCTCTCTTCAATCTCAAGTGCTTTCGTCAATTTCTCGGTGGGGTGAAGTGATCTTTTGAGATTAAAGCGTTTCCGGTGTAAAGGTCATTCCCGGAGCGAGCTCAGGAGCAATTGCAGAAGCTGCAAAGTATTTTTTTTTCCTCTCGACCTCCCCACTTCAACAGAAGGCATAAATCTAGGAAAAGTGTAATTTCGGTACTCCCTTTTTATTTTAAAATCGGCTTACTTTTTTTTCTAAAAAAGGGGCTAACAACATTTTATGTCTTTAAAACCGAACTATATTTAAGTGTTATTCTACAGCAGCCATATTTAACCAGTATACCGTGAGAGAATCTTAGGTGTGTCATAATAAACAGAAAAATACATGAATGTTTTAAAAAATTTTTTTTAATTATTATCTTTTTATTACAAATTTTAAAACACTCATGGATAAACTCATACATTTTGCACAAAACTTTAATGAAAAGAAAAAAATTACTTTACAAACTTGATAGGCAAATGTATTCATAAACTTTACTCAACCATCACACTATGTCTTGTTTTTGTATTCATAAACTTTTCAAAAAAAGGAGAAAAACCAAAAGAAAGGTTTATCAGCTTGGCCAAAATTATAAACTCAGTCTATAATGATATTATTTTTCCTTCCATGTTTTCAAATAATATCAATAACTGATATTTGGAGAATTAGCACCGGTACTCATTCATTATTTCTTCTTTATACAGATTGTTTCTACGCATTTAGCACTTCGTGGGGCCTCCATTGTTTCTGAAAGCTTCAAACATTCTGTTTGGCATTGAATCAAAAAGGATATGTTGGTATTCTACTGTAGTAGTTTCCCACCCATAAGTGGACTTTTCAGTTCTTGAGCCGTATGAAACTGTCTGTGATCTTCGTTAACCTGGCGTACAAGCTGTTCCCAGACATTTTGGACTAGTTTCGGGGAACGTGCTGCCCAGGCTAAAACTTTAATAATTTTCATGGTACCATGTTTTTGCCATGTTCGAAGTGTTTGTATATGAAAGTAAAAATCTTTTACCATAAAAGAACATCCGAGATATAGATATTTCGAAAGCTATGCCTTCATTCATTTGCGCATTAAATCAAGAGCCTCAATCTTGCCGTCGAGAATTACGTATCTGGCGTTTCATATAATGATAATAATAATAATAATAAATTATTTTGTAATATACTGTCATTATCTTTATTACAGAGCATGGTTTCTGCTCGCTTTTTCGGATTGCTATTCCTCGGAAGTTCTTTTGAGTAAAGAGGTTTTGTTCTTCATATATACAGGTAATTACACATAACATTTTTATTTTTTCAAATGTTTGAAGTATGGCAGAGAGCATTCTCTTGTTGGAAGGTCGCCCCCCCCCCAGCAAGAATCTCAGCATATGCTCCAAGATGTTTTTATAGAAGCCCGGTATAGAATCTCCAATGAAGACATCATATGGTATACAGATGGTTTCAAATGTCATAGAAGATCTTACTCAAGTAAGAAGAATTATAAAGGGGTTCCAAAATGAACTGACATTTTAAATTTGCTGCCATTTTTTATGGTACAACCAGAGTAGAGATTTTTATATGCTGTCATTAAACATTGAGGTTAAATTATGCAAAACTACACAATCGACAAAAGCATAGAAAAAATTCACTTTAAAAATGGTAAAAATTATACGAAAACTGTTCGCAGCGAGATGATGTGAATTGGCCGCCAAGATCATATGACTTGACACCGTTAGACTTCTTTCTCTGTGGTTATCTTAAGGATAAAGTGTATGTCAATAAACCACAAACTATTGAGGATCTCAAAGATGAAATTCGACGCAACATTGTCGAAATTTCACAGCAATGTCAACATGTTATGGAAAATTTTCTCAAAAGAGTGAATTTGTGCTCTTCATGCGGTTTGACAGATGTTATGTATCCCACATGATTTCCATATTTTTACTTTCTAATAAAGCAAAAATATTATAAATTTTCCAATGAAAAATGTGTTTTGTTAATGTCAGCTCATTTTTGGGCATCCTTTATATTCAGCGACAGTCAAGTAGCTCTTATTAAGTCAACGATAATAAAATCAAAATTGATATTAGAAGGTAGAAAGCTTCTACAAAGACATGGCTGTCTTTGACAGGAATAGTCCTTGCATGGGTACCGGAATATAATGTTATAGAAGAAAACGAAGCAGCAGACATACACGCAAAGCGAGGAATTGCAAAATTACCTTTCGGCCCAGAACCTTTCTGTGGAATTTCAAGGGAAACCGCAGCAAGGAAATTAAAAAAATTAATGCTTAATGAGATGAGAAAAATGTGGAGACAGGCCACCAATCAATAGCAAATTGTAACAACACCCCGAATTTTACAACTTAGTAGAAGTAGGATACGGATCATAATGGAGTTTTTAACAGGCCATTATCAATTTAGGAAACACCTTCACAGGATGGGTATCTAGAAAAATAAACCACTGTGCAGAAATGCAGTTTCGAGGAAGAAACAGCCCACCATCTACATTTTGAATGTGTTGTATTAGCACACATACGACATTCGAATTTCGGTCTCGACTCAACACTTTAGTTCACCAAGAACCTGTTAAGAGCCTGACTTGCTTCCTTAGAGATGCTGGCCTTCACAAATAGGGAATGGTGCTTGCAATCAGATGCTAGACTCAGTAGGAGGAATAGGTGCCAAAGGGATCTAAAAGATCTGATCCCCAACTAGAATAGAATAGCTCTGTATAGAGAACAAAGAATTTATCTGACCATCAACCAGTACCAGAGCACTTTTACCCATAGAGGAAAACGAGCACCACACCACAACTGAACAGCCCCATATATTTGACGACTCAGTTAATCTTCTTTTCTTTTTGAAGATCATGCCAGTAGGCATTTCGTCCATTATGGCCGTCTAGGTGAAACCTCTTCTCATCCGAAAAAAATTATTCCAGACCATTGGTGAGTCAACTAGATTCTTCTTTTTCTCCGTATACATCAAATACTATGATTAGACTCGCCCAACTCCTTGTTAAATAAGTACACGTATGATTCACATGACCTCAAACTATATTGCATAGGTTTCACACATGTTTCTAATTCATTGGCCAGTGTTTGTAGATAACCGCAAGCAATGTTAAGGTGATAATGCATTCAAACAGTACAGCATGTTTTAATGTAGTTGAAGCCTATTAATTTTGATCCATAAAAAAGAACCTAAAAGTGGGTTCCATTTCTATAGAAGCTCTGCTTTAAGAGGAGTAGGGAGAATAAAAGTGGAAAATATATTTTAAAGAGAGGAATGAAACTTTGAAGGAAAAAAAGTTATTTTTTTCCGCTGTAGAAAATCACGTGTGAATTTTTGTGCAGTTGCTGGAAGTCTTCCCTCGAACGGCTCGGGTCGTGATGCATATCGATTTTTTAATACAGTTATTTTTCTCTACCCCCCTTCCTCCTTCCCACCCCAACCTCCTTTTCCATTCTCTGTCTTAGCAGGAGAGGCGTGAAAGAATGTGCAGGAGAAGTTACGATCGAACTTTGGCGCTAGAAATTTTTCTCCTCTGTTACTGGCGGTGCAAGGAGGCATTTCAGTATACTACGGCAATTCCGCCAAATTCTTCTGATCATACGCCATATCCACGTATCTCAGACTTTTGGATAAATTAAAGCGGCAGAACGTGTTAGTTTGTTAGTGGTTAGGTTTTTCTCAGATTTGATTTGTGACCAGAACATCAAAATTTCTTTATTTTCTGTATACGTATGTGCCCATAAAGTCTCCGAATTAGATGTCGTTTGCAAAGATAACAATAGGCAGAAGTGTGATCGTTTTGGCACGTGTTTCGACATGTTTGGGCATGAATCTCGCGCAGTTGTTACGCGCACGCGTTGTGTTGCGTATATAGAAGAATAAGTTCTGTTTTGTACCGTGGCAATTATCAAAATGTCTGAAAGTTTGAGGCAGAGAATCGGTATTAAAGTTAATAAAACAGCTTTTGCAGGTGATACCGCAAGACGTTCACAGGTTTTCGATTGGTACCGTCGCTTCAAGGATGGAAGAGACTGTATCGAAAGTGATCCCCGTAGGTCGCCATCCTCATCTCGGAACGACGAAATGGTCGGCAAAGTTAGTTCGTTCTTATAGATATTTCACTGCTTGACAGACACCTGAAATGATTATGAAGTGGTAACGTGAAGCAGTTCGAAAGAAACGAGCGGTCTTGTTTCGCTAACGTGATTGGATTCTCCATCACGACAATGTAACTGTTCATTTCTCACATCTCGTCCGGGATTTTCTTGTCAAACATGGAACACTCCGGCTACAACATTGACTTTATTCACCTGACATGGCTCCATGTGATTTTTTTTATACATTAAAGTCAAGAAAATCTTAATGGGACGCCGAGTCGATGATATCGATAGCATTCAAAGAAATTCGACTAAAGTCAATTCTACTGATCGACTTCCAAAACTGCTACCAGCAATAGGTTGGTTGGTTTATTAGAATTTTTGGCGTCGAATACTAAGGTCATTTTGCGCCTTTTACACAAGTTATATCTGTACGCAACCCGGGACAAATACAAACATCCATGCCCACAGCGGGATTCGAACCCACGACCAGATGGACTCGAGAACCAGAAAGCCTACGCCCTAGCCCTCTCGGCCACCTGGCTGGCCTACCAGCAATAGCAGTAACGTTGGATTAGGTGCATCCTGTCTAATGGAACATATTTAGATGGTATCCAATTAGGTAAAGCCCGTCGTCCACAATAGACCTTGTCCGGAAACTTTGCGGACAGTCCTCGTTTGTGCATGAAGGATATAGAGCTTGAGTGACCTTCTGCTGCTTATGTCTCTGTAGTTGTTCACTAGCTTTTGTTGCAGTGATTCATGACTTCCTGGAAAAGCAGAGGGCCAAAGCTGCTTTGCCAGGAACCCTTTTTGAACTTGCGTAAGCTGGGCAATTCTTGTGTAATTGACCACCTTTATCCACGTGCAGGATTTCAAGTTTCTAGAATCGTTACTAAATACATAGCAGAATTGTACAAACATTCGTTTCTTTCTTATAGTGCTTATGGAAGAAGATTAGTATTAAGGTTCGCTCCTGGATACTGATTCTTCCAATGCTTCACTATGATTCAGAAACATGGATCTTCCTCAACCGGAACTGAACAAACTTGAGTATTCTAAATAAGATGATTAGGCCAAATCTTCGGAATTTCTTTTCGCGGCCACATTACCAATGATGTCATCCGGGAAAAGGTGTCTACCTTAACGAACAAGTCCAGCAGAGTCGACTCAGGTGATTTGGCCCGACATAAATCGACTATCACGTCGAGTTCTTTAGAGACAACGACCCACCCAATGGTGAATAAAGCGAAATGCGCTAAATTAAAAGGCTGCGTGTGTCGGCATGGCTTTCCCCGACGACGGATGGGTTCGTGCTTTTATGGAGGGTGACCACGCATGTTTTTATTTCTTACTTTGTTATTTAGTTTTCGGGTCATTACTGTGTACTAAGCACTCATCGTACTAAGATGCTCTATTGGGTTAAGATACGGTCTCTGTGGAGACCAGGAAGTCACTATCTTGCCCAGAGAACCAATCCTGAACCAGTCTTGCACGATGGACAGTAGTATCGTCATCCATGAAGGATCCATCACTAGCAGGGAAAAAGTGCAACATCACAGGATGGACTCAACAATGTTCAGGTCTCTTTGGCTGTCAGGAATATTAGGAGACCCGTACCGAACCAATAAAAACATACTTTATACCATGTCACTCCCACCAGATCCTTGAGTTGTTGAGACAAGGCAGGATGGTCCTTGCTTCATGGGCTCTCTGTCGGACGTCGGTAGAGGATAACGTATAGCGTGACTTTCCGATAACACATTATTCTTTTCCTGTTGTCCAGCCATTCGCTCCTTACACCGATGGAGGCGAACAAGCACGGTTCTTCGCTGAAATGAGAGGCTTCCGCACAGCCGCTCGTCTCGCCATCTCTTCAACTTCAATTCTCTTCATTTTCATGCGCATTGTTCTAGTGGATATGGGTTAAGACGAACCTTCATTGAAGTCTTCGTCAATTGCTGCAGAGTAGACTTTGTTATCACTGCACAAGCTTCTGAGAAGCCGTCGATCACGCTTCTGCATGAGTATTTTCGTTCCATATTGTAGACGTTGCGGCAAACATTGCGGGTACTGCTTTCACGATTTAAAAACACTTTAGAGATCTCGTCTTTCGAGATATACCGGTCAGCTGCGCTGTCTTAGCTATCGTGGCACTTGCTAACCGGGCTCCCACAATAACGCCGTTTTCGAACTCAAACAGGTCTTTTTTTTTTTCTCATTCTAAACAACTGCTACCGACATTAACCGCATATATAAGTAGAGATAGAATCTACAACTCACGTGACCTATTTAATTTTGCATGCTCTATATTTACGGCGCGTGGCATTTACTTTTATCTACGTTATGACATGTTTCTACTTTATTGCCCAGGCAGTGTATTATTGGACTTACATTTGGTGAACTACTTCATTATTATCAAGTGCACTTTAATTTGTGTTATTTACTTTCCATGCTACGTTTTATGCATAACGGTGAATTTTCTTAATGTGGAGATTAGAGTAGGATGGCGCGTCCCATGGTTCCTTAGTTAAAGTGTTTTCGATGTATCTTCATGAAAATTTAATCGAAATTATGTTAAAGGAGTGATTCTGTAATAATGTTATCGCACTGCCGCGAGTAATGGATGTTTACCGAAGACTATTTTGCATGCCAACTTCTGTTAGTAGGTCGTAAATAGTTCCCTTTGATCAGCCTGGAATTATCTAAAAGAGATCACTTTGACTCATTTAGTAACAGAAAAACAGCATTGCATGTGAGTAAATAAACAACAGTTAATGGACACTTAATAGTTTCATGGTGATAAGATCACCTTTCAAAATGTTATGATCATTAGGCCTAATTACGACTTGTATTGTTAAGAATTTATTCCGGGACAGTTCCTTTTCTTTCATTGTTAAATAAGCGATTTTAAACTCTTCTAAAGAAATTGTCACGTGAGTTTCAGTCAGGAGCAAGAGCTCTCCCCACTGAAGAGCATAATTGGAGCCCTGAGGCGAAAAATTACACGTTTCACTTAAAATACTGATACTTTTTTAAGCACCGTAGCTCTATTAGCAAAGGGGATCCGAGGGGCATAAAAGAAGTCGTCAGAGCTGCTTCTTGGCGAGAACCACTACAGTCAGCCAAGAATCTATTCTATTAAGCCCAGCTTTAACGTTAAAGAATCTAAAGTTCTCGTTCTCTCCTAAAATTAAATGCGATTGTGCTAATATTTGTGAATTGTTTCATTCTTCCATTGATGAGGATACTTACACTCCGATTCCAACCCGGTTAGCGAATGAGATACACCCACAAGAGCGAGGAGAAGATGGCGGAGTTTATTTCACACAAGCATCAAGGTGCACGCCAGTTGGTAAAACCTTTTTACATATATAATTCTTTGTCGAAGGGCTTTATATATAATTCTTTACGGTTGGTAAAACCTAACCGTATCAATAATTAAAGCCAGCCAACGGTAATTGTCAGAAAGAATTGAGCCGTTCCCGGAACTCCAATTTAATTATGCATTTTCAAGTAAAGTGGTTGGAATATTTCCTTTCTCCATGAATGCCTCCTACATTACAGAAAGAGTGGAATTAATTTGGCATTGAACCTCTAATTATTTTATTCGATTCATTAATTCAAGAGGCTTAATTGCGTATTGTTTGTGTTGCTTGACTTGTTATTTTTCGAAGAATTATTTATTTTATTGTTTTTTTTTTGGCATTCATTTCATCGTTGTGTTTTTTCAAAAGCAGCGTCGCACACCTTCAAGAATGCATAATAGGCAACACGAACTGAAGTGTTTTTTCTTCAACCTCAGAGCGACAGCAAGATAGACCAGATAACTTATTTTCTATTGGATTTGTGCAACCTTCTAAATTCTACGGGTCTACAAAGAGTATTGTTCCGTACAAACGTCGTGTTCATGTATAGGCTAGTTGCGTATCTCTGGTCGCGCCGCCCTAGCGACAAAAAACTCAAAATTGGGGTGAATTTCCCGCCGCGCGTCGAGAGGTGAATCCTAATCATTTTCTTTATGTTATCGAATTCGGATAAAATACTACGTTCAAGAAGAATATGTTGCGTTGTTGGTTGTATTAACAATGAAGCTAAAAATCCAAATCTCCATTTCTATATATTTACTGCAAAATCATAGGAAGCACAAAGGAAAAAAAAAATGGGTTCAAGCTGTTAAACGAACGTAAACCAAAATAAAGTAACCAGTTGCCATAAATAGAAAACAAACCTTAAGGAATAAGGGCTATTGTTTATTAAATTAATGTGTTCTAATAGTTTAAAGTATGTATATTATTTTTTCATAGGCAATTAAAATAAGAAACCTTGGGTGCCTAGTAAAAACTCTCGTATTTGTAGTGCACATTTTGTAGGCGGAAGAAAATCAGAAAAACAGAGTAGTGACGCTTATATTCCCACAATTTTTCCCAAAGAATACAAGAAAAAGAATTCATGTCCTGAAAGAGGACTTAGGCTACGTAGACGTAAAGAAAAAATAAATAACTTCTGCGATTGAATCTTACGAAATAAATTGCGAAACAAGCAGTTAGTTGGTATAGGGTAATATTTGTATAAATTAGTTAGGTAATAGAAGGTACAAATACGTTCATTATTTATAAAAAACATGATTGCTTTCAAAAAGCTTTTTTCCGATACAGTTTTAAATTCAGACTGAGATTGTAGTTTTTGTAGTAATTTTTTATTTTCTATTGCTTTTTATCTTGAGGTATGCATTTTATTCAATTCCTATATTACCACGTGATAATATGTATAATTTACCTTTGAAAAAAGATTTCGATCGAAATAAATCGCAGTTAACACTTTGAAATCCACACTGAATAAACACGGTACCCATAATCAGAGATTTAAATAGCGATCCAAAATTAAATAGCGGAGATCATGTCTGTATCAACGACTATGAAAGCGGGGACACGGAATCATTCACCCCAAATTTGACATTAATCGCCACCAGTAAGGCGCTACGGTCGCTTTCTAGAGATACGCAACTAGCCTATTGTTGCTTTGTATGCCGTACTTGAAGATTATCCTTGTGTACTCAGCTATCAAATCAAAATTAAATGTCATAACGTTACCTTCTCTTTATTTTATTTTATTTTGTGTACCTCCTGTTTTCACGGAGGGTAGAGCACTTATAAATAATCTTCGTTGCGCTACCCTCCTTCGATAGCATTTTATCACGTAGAGGAAAAGCATTAATTGATAACGAAATGGATGTGACAGCACAGAGAAATGAGAGGGCTAACAGTTCCGGAACGAAAGGAGGTAAAGTGCTTGAAAGCTTTTTTTTCGGAAACCATTAATCGGATTTAAACTAGTATTAATTAGTAAAGCGCAAAACGGATTCTAAAGTTTTAAAAGTGCGCAGTTCAATTTCCTTTTCATTTATTTTGTATGGTGAATGCGTCCTGCTGAGAGTAAGAAAAAAAAATGAGGGTGTGCATATATATATAAGCAAATGCTTCGTTCTTATTTATTACCGTTCAAAACACGAAGCAAATGAATTTTAACATTTGTAGCTGACGGTGCATTTGTCGCCACCTTATTTCCGAGTATCTCTCCAGATTATCGATTTTTCCATTCGGAGGCTGCGAGCGAATGGTCTGGTTCTTGGAGAATTTCATCAATTCAGTGGGCCGGACGTTTTAAACCAGCTAATCTATTGTTTAATAATTTATTGTGTTTTAAATGTAATCGTTGCTAAGATTTGAAGATGGAATAAGGAAAAAGTAGTCCCGAAACGTTCTTCTGTAGATGTAAAAAAAAAAAAAAAAAACCCAAAAAAACCAAAGCAACGATTACCATTAAATGAATTCATCTATAAAAATCTAGCAGTGCAGTACACGGTATCCAAAAATAAACGGACGGGGCTATGTTGGGATGTGGCCGCTAGTTAAGGCGTAGAATATATGAGCGAGGCCACATGGCGACTAAAAATTCTGTACAACACACTTTAAGGAATTTAATTTCACACATCAAATATTCATTACAACTAAGATGGTTACAACATATCTTAAAATACAAACACTTGTTTACTATATTAACATTTTGTTCTTCAATATTTAGAAGTTAATTGACAAAAAGACTTATTAAATTTTCACGAAACCTTAAATGAATTAATTACAAAGCATCGTCTCGAGTTCTCATATTTGTATCGCTCACAAACATGTGGGTATCTATCACATTGGATGCACAGCAATCAATGTTCATGGTAGTGGCTCATCATTGGCCTCCATAGGTTGAAATCTAACGCTTGCTAATGAAACGTCTCTGTCATCAGATGTGCTATCCGCATTGAAATGAGCGATGGAAGTATTTGGCACATTCGTATCGGGCACTCGTTCACCTGGGCGGCGCTACGCGTCAACTTCGAGATGCTCCCGCCGAGTTCGTTGCGCCCAGCATCGGACATCCGGGTCTTCGTGGATTCCCCATCTCTCGATCTGTCTTCCTGTTGACGTTTTCTAAAATTCTTCTAGTGTTTATAGTTCATATATTTGGATATTCTGTAATTTTCGCAAAATTTTCACATTTCGATGGCTGACATTTGCGATAAGTATTAAATAGTGAGTGGGTTTTATTTTTAAGCTATTTGATAAAGCACAAAAAAGACAAGACAAATGACACCTAAAACGTCGGGCTCACACATTGGAAGCGGGAGCTAGACTAAATTAATCTCTTGACTCAAGTTTACACGGAGATTGCATCAGCCGATGACGTTAGCACAAAATCAATCAGTGTCTCAAACATCCCTTGTTTAATTCTATATCGAATGCAATACACATTTTTTGTGTCACGATTTAAGTCTGAGATCCCAGTTTCGTATTCTATGTAAAATAAATAAATAAATAAATTCTTCAAATTAAGGAATCTGCACATAATCTACCAGTTAAGACATTTCAGCCCTAAGATGTTGTCAACATTGAAGTTAAGTACGAGGCATGTTTTTTAAGTAAGTACTGTTTTGGAATTAAAAAAAGACGTGCAAAGATATCGCAATAATTTTATTTTTACATGAAAGCCTGTACCTTAATCTACTTTTCTACATAATTTCCGTGAATATTGAGGCACTTGTCATAACGTGGCACCAGTTTTTGAATACCCTCCTCATAAAATTCTGCCGCCTGACTTGTTAACCACTGTATCACAAATGTTTTGACTTCGTTATCGTCTTGAAGACGCTGACCACCCAGGTGTTTCTTCAAGTGCAGGAACAAATGGTAGTCGCTGGGCGCCAGATCAGGGCTGTATGGAGGATGATCTAGAGTTTCCCATTTAAAAGATTTGATGAGATCTTTGGTCCGATTAGCCACATGTAGACGGGCATTGTCATGCAGCAAAACGATACCCTTACTCAACTTGCCACGTCTTTTGTTCTGGATTGCACGACGCAGATTGTTCAATGTCTCACAATAAGACGCTGCATTGATTGTCTCATTACGAGGCAGAAACTCCACTAGCAATACTCCTTTTCTGTCCCAAAAAACTGTGCACATGATTTTCCGGGCAGAAATTGTTTGCTTAAACTTCACTTTTTTGGGTGATGATGAATGTCGCCATTCCTTGGATTGTTGTTTCGATTCTGGTGTGACGTAGGCCACCCATGTTTCGTCACCAGTAACAATTTGGTCTAAAAAATCTTCACCTTCATTGTGGTATCGCTCAAGGAAAGTCAATGCACTGCCTAAACGTTGGGTTTTGTGCAAATCCGTCAACATTTTTGGAACCCAACGTGAACACAATTTCCGGTAATTCAAGTTCTCGGTCACAATGCGATACAAAACACTACGAGAATATTGAGGAAAGCAGTCGCACAATGATGAAATTGTAAAGCGTCTGTTTTCTCTCACCTTTTCGTCCACTTTCTGCACCAAATCTTCATTAACGACCGAAGGACGCCCACTCCGTTCTTCATCATGCACATTTGTGCGGCCATCTTTAAATGCTCTCACCCATTTCCTTACCATTCCATTACTCATAATGTTTTGTCCGTACACTTCACAGATCTCACGATGAATATCGATCGGTTTTACGCCTTTAGCACTAAGAAATCGTATAACAGCCCGTACTTCACAATCGGCGGGACTCACGATTGTCGGAGGCATCTTAAACACTCAGTAAACAACGTATACAATGAAGAATCAGACTGTAATGGCGTCAGTGCGTAGACAAGAGATGTTAACCAGCGCGCATGCGCGGAATGCCGACCGTAGCGCTGCGGCGGCGGAATCGCAAAACGGTACTTACTTAAAAAACATGCCTCGTACAACCATGAGAACTGATTTCCTCCAATTAAAAAAAAAGCTCATTAGTATTAGACATTTCAGTGAGAATAAAGGGTGTCCCTGAATTATTATCTGTATAAACTTTGGGAGGTGCTCGGCCCAGAAATCCATACTTTTGCCGCTACGCGATTCTGAAGGTTTACAACTTCATCTCCCACTCTCATTTTTGCGAGAAAAAAGTCACTGAGCGGTGGAAAATGAACAGAACATTGGTAACCGTACCGAGTTCTGAAGCCATAGTAGCAATTAACAATCGCTGCTGACAGTTGCCGATTGGCCACCTTATTGAGGTTGCGTGATCGCCTCTGATGCCCGAGGACGCGGGTTCGATCCTGGCCGAGGACGACGAGGATTTTTTTCAGGGGGAAAATCCTGAGATCACCCACTTCCTTCGGAAGGGAAGTAAAGCCGTAGTCCCGTGTAGTCGTTTGCCGGCTGCACATTAAAAAACCCTTGCAAGGAAAAATTTGTGGTCCTATAACACCGTTCTGAAATGACTATAACAGTTGAAAAGGACATTAATATCAACAAACCAAACCATCTCACTGACGGATTAGGTTTCGGAGCTTTCGGGACCTACACCCCACGGATGTATGCATTTCCGGGCATATGTTCACTGGGCAATGTTTGTTCCTTGTATTGCCAGGTTAGGAAATTCGTGGTACCAGTCCATCTGTTATCTTGTTTTCTAGCAGCGTGTCCGCTCCATTACCATTTAAGTTGCCGTATCCCCTTTATGAGCTTGAACTCTTTTGCTTATTTCTCGAATCCAAGTGGTCCTTTTTTGTTCCTTTTTGTAATAAACAGCATATATCGTTTCAAGCTTCTTTGGGAGTTTGTAGTCGTTGGGTGGCTTTGCTGTTTCATGTTTTTTTCAGTTGAAAATGTAATTTGGTTTTCTATATGTGTGTGTGTGTGTAGGCGTATGTAATTTAAATTATTGCTTTGCTTTGTTTGCTCGGAGCTTGACCTCTTTATGGAAATTTTATTTTTTTTATGAAAATAAACGACTTAGGTTAATGTTTGCTTTGAATTAAATAGAAAAGTATGGAGGAGAAATCCTCGAAAGATTGAGCGAATGTTGTTATGGTAAATAAATGACTCACGCTGAGGTACTACCCCACTGAAGAACCAAGAAATTATACAACAAGAAAATAACAATATACGAGAGAATATCGGAAAGTAACGCTATTTAATTTTTAACGGAGGAAGTGTTCATGCTTCTGCTCCATAACTATTCAGGCAGATTTTCATGTTAGTTTTAAGAATTAAATTACATTCTCCGAAATTGTTCTATCCTATTCTGATTCTGGACGGCTTCTTCATGGACGACAACGCTACTGGTGATCGCACACGATTGGTTCAACAGTGGTTTAGCGGGCACGAAGATTACTTCCGTCATTTATCCTGGCCGCCCCAGATTAGCCCAGGAATTCACTGTCATTTATCTTCGCGTCATTTAGCCCAGATTCCGACCCTAAAAGAATGTTTGGAAGCATGTTGGAACAACATATCCGACAGCAAAATCTTCTTCCAACAAATATGCAAGAACAAGGGAATGTCTGATGAACGCCTGCTCTTCCATTGACTTATACAGTAAGTGTTTCAATATCTTGTTGACTCTATGCCAACCCGCTTACATGTTGTAATCCGGACCCAAAGGTTGGTTTGGTTTGTTTGGTATTAACGTCCTTTTCAACTGCCATGGTCATTTCACGATGGCGGTATAGGGGCCGCAAATTTTGACTCGCAAGGGTTGTTTTTTAACGTGCAGCCGGCAAACGACTACACGGGACAAACGGCTTTACTTCCCTTCCGAAGGAAGTGCGTGATCTCAGGACTTTCCCCCTGAAAATATCCTCGTCGTCCTCGGCCGGTGTCGAACCCGCGTCCTCGGGCATCAGAGGCGATCACGCAACCACTGAGCCACCGAGGCCGATCCGGACCGAAATGGGTTCAATAAAATATTAAACAGATGTTTCTAATTCACTGCCTGCGTTTGTATGTTACTGAGCTTATGCGGTTGTTTTTTCAGTTTCCCATTCATGGTGAGCAACTTCCAATATTCCAATAGTTTGTTGGAGTTCCTCAAATTTCAAATAATGATGCCGCAATTATAGTTCTTGCCGAATGAGTTGGAAGGTTGGAGCCTATCCAAATAAGGATATCGCTTTGAAAATTCATTGGACCAACATGGGAATGGCTCAAGTCAACATAAATCATCGTTCTGCCAGAATCACATGAACGAGATGAGCTAATTTCTCGAAGTAAAATATTTTCCCTTCAGTTCGAACAAGCCCTCCCAGTCACGTTAAGATTTGGCAAAAAATAATTTATTAATTGTCTCCATAAACATTTCAACGCCCTATTTAAAGCTGGTATCATCAAATCATTCGTTGTGGGATTTTGTGATCTCCATTCGAGCATTCTTCAAGGTTCACTGGCAATGAATGACGGGGAAGAGGAAGTACGCTGAAAAGAGCGGAGGGGAATGGAAGATTGGGAAAACGTTTTATGTCCTTCTTTTGTTTCGATCTTCAC
Source organism: Rhysida immarginata (assembly GCA_023313115.1). Lineage (NCBI taxonomy): Eukaryota > Metazoa > Arthropoda > Chilopoda > Scolopendromorpha > Scolopendridae > Rhysida > Rhysida immarginata. The sequence continues at coordinate 1,476,192 of JAHWFO010041953.1, read as the reverse complement.
TTTCTCTTTCCCTCATTCCTGTTTAATTAAGACTTCTTTTTTCAGATGTCTATCGATTTATTTCTTTATAGTAGAGAGAGAGAGAGAGAGAGAGAGAGAGAGTGGGGGTCGCAGGACCTTCTTTTGTGGAATGGAATTTGCTTGATTCCAACATTTCCATTTGTGGCATAGTAATCTTAGCGAAATGTTCCATTTCATTCAAGGAAGCTTCGTTTTTTTATTTAAAGTTTAAATATTGCCCAACTTGAATGGGTCCAGAGTTCACCAAAGTGAAATAAATTGAAGAGGTGCGATCTAAAACTTCGCCGGGAATGTAGCTGTTGAATGGTTAATTATGTAAATACATAAGCCAAATGTTTGCTTTGGGTTTTGTTCTTGTTTGCTAGCAGCGTTTGCTCATTGATTTTTGCCTCTGAATGCACAGGCCTTCCCATAAATAAATGAAAAATGCGAATTGTTCAATAAATGCAGACGAGTTGAGTTACAAATGCAAAGCGAAGCACATAAAAGGAAAATAGAGGCAAAATTATAGGGTGAAAGTAGATGAAAGAAAGTATCTTAAAGGCTAGAGTATATCGGAACATCTAAGGAAGTATAATTCATCCCTAAAATACAAAAAAAGCGAAAAGGTAGCCATCAACTATCGTTAACAGCGCTCTATTCTAAATTTTTGAGAAACTAAACTCTTTCAGATAGAGTGATAATCGAATCCCCGACATTATATAATAATTATTAAACAACACCTACCTGCCTTTTAGGAATCAAAGTGGATAGCGTAGGCACCCGACTCGCCGATCGGGAATTTTTCATTCTTCACGTGGCAATGTTTTGATTCTTTTGATAGTGATAACTTTTGTGGTCAAAAGTTTACGGTTGGTTGGTTTATTAGAATTTTTGGCGTCGACTACTAAGGTCATTTTGCGCCTTTTACACAAGTTATATCTGTACGCAGCCCGGGACAAACACAAACATCCATGCCCACGGCGGGATTCGAACCCACGACCAGATGGACTCGAGAACTAGAAAGCATACGGACATCCGTCTAAAAGTTTACGGACATCCGTCGACAACAGTTTTATGTATCCTAATATACATGTACACTATATGATCAAAGGAGTTGGGACACCCTTGTGAACACCTGGAAATGGAACATCAAGATGGACGGAAACCTCAGTGCTGATGGATAACGGGGCACTTCCAGCGCTGTGGGAACACTTCGGTGACGGGCCGTTCCTCTTCCAGCACGACAATGCGCCTTGCCACAAAGCAAGATCCATATCCGACTGGTTTGACGAGATGCGGGTTGAAGAACTGGATTGGCCCGCCCAGAGTCCTGATCTCAACCCCATCGAACATCTTTGGGACGAATTGGAACGACGTGTGAGATCCAGGATGGTTCGCCCTACATCTGTCCAGGAACTGACCACGACACTCCTCGAGGAATGGAGGTCAGTACCTGTGGACACATACCGTAAACTTGTGGACAGTATGCCATATAGGGTGGAGGCAGTGATAGCAGCTCGGGGTGGTCCTACACACTACTGATTGAAGCTTTTTGCGGCTTTACGGTAGAGCAACAGGTGTCCCAACTCCTTTGATCATGTAGTGTATAAGGACTATAAATAGAAACATGCCCTCAGTAGACTCATTTCTGGTTCATATTAGTGCAGTATTAGGTCGCTCTGCAGCGTTCATTGAGCCTCAAGGTGATATGATCATAGAATATCACCTATGTAACAAGTCTCTACGCGAGATTTCTGTCATTCTGTAAACATCGTGTTCGTCTGTGAGGCCAACGAGAAAGATGGGCCTCGAAACGGAAAAGTCACCTGACCATTGGGGTCCGAACAATAATTCAACCTTCATTGTCTCCGTCATGGATGTTAACAATCAGTGTTTCGCTTCAGGGCCGGACTTTTTCGGTTCGTCTGTAAGTGACGTTATTTTCAACTGGAAATATTAAGAAGCAACGTCAGTGATATTGCGAAGTGGTAGGCTAAAACGTTGTAGCACCTAAGATACTTCGAAGGGCTTCGGGTCAGACAATTGCTATAGAAATGCCATTTCAGTGGTCCAGTTTGTAGAGGCGACGAGCTAGATACTCGCGGTTCCTGGCTCGAATCCAGGTCGCGGAATTTTTTTTTTCGTTTTTCTTTTTAATTTAGTTACCATATGTTGGCGCACAGCTCCAGTATTCAACTATTATTTTATCGCGCCTTTAATATGTAAAATTATGCGTTGGTGCTTGTTGTAGAGTTACGTTAAGTCCATATGACTGCGGTAAAACAACCGTGAAGATCGGTTTCACTTCACATAATACTGGAACAAATGATGGAAGAGCAGTAAGAATTATGTAAACATTAAAATGGTTTATTTAGGTGTTGGACAGATTGTTATTCAACAGCGGGCGGAGTAAGAAAATGAGAGATCCGTCGAGGAAGTTGAGGCAACTGGATTTCGTCGCCGCTCCTGGAGGCATTCGAAAATCGAGACAATTGATAGGCCTGTATCGTTTAACACTTACAGCTCGAACACGAAGCACTAAAACATCTCTTTCGACCCCTTCAGGTCAGAAAGAGGCCTTCGTTTCGTCTCTTCCCAAAAACATTGTTCGTCTGAATGGCTCCATTTCGCTAGGCCTACGGTGTTCTCTTACGCATCTCTCCTGAAAACCTTGAGTGTGCGGCGACGAGCGTTTGTGATGAATGAGTTGACGTAATTGAATGGTCCCTGCGGACCCCAAGGCGAAGAACATTTTCGTATGTTAACCGTTCTCGTATGGTCTCGAAAGGAAAGCCAACCAGACCCGGTAACAACAGGAGCGAACATTCGATGGGAAACGATAAAATGGAAAGCAAGGCAGTTTGGGGGGGGGGGGGGGTGAGAGCTCCCACGCGAGTGGCGTCTATAGGTTGAAAGATGTTTACTCTCGATTGAATTAAATGGCCTTATTCAATAGACAAAGTTCCCCAATTAAGTTGGGAATGAATGGTTAATGATTCGGCTCCCTGAGGAATACACGTCCAGTGCTTTGGAAAGAAGGCTCCTCCATCAAAAGCGAATTAATTGCAATTGTCAGGTAGATCGCAACCGAGCGAAAGTTTCGGCTCAAGTCGCATGCTTAACCCAATTCCGGTTTTTTCCAAGATCTCTAGTCGGCTACCAAATTATAGACCAATTTCAATTTTCCCTAATTTGTCAAAAAATATAGAGAAAATTATCTTTTATAAGTTGAGTAAGTATTTATGGTCTGTTATCCCTTTAAAGCAGATTGGGGGAGGGGGGCCTTCCGAAATATAAAATGTACCAACTTATTTAAAATATATATCTGGAAGCTTGTGAAAGCAGGGAAAATGGAAAAAACTATTGTATTGTATAAACTGACGTTTACAAATCCTTCGATACAGTCAATAAAAAACAACTTATTTGGGACCTCATTCCTAAGTAACAAAGAACTGTGTACTGTAACAACCACTTAAGTTAAATCTATGCTAGAATTAGGATTTTGTATTTTTTTTGTAATAACCACTTAAGTTAAATCCAAATGACTCGAGTACGTGTTGCCTACAATGGCGTTTTGAGAAGTACTCTTAGTCTGAATCGGAACTCCTCCGTTACAACCTTTTGTTGTCTTCATTCAATTCCGACACCCGAGACTACAATACTGAGGCAAAAGCTCTAGAACTCTACTATGCCCTAAGAGATTCAGGACATCCTGCAGGGTTTATCAGGGAACACACTCGAGATCTGTTCGAAAAAATTTGTTTGAAAAAATGAAATAGTTTCAGCATCGAAGCGACTATGTACGTATGCAATAATCTTCCGGAATTTGTGAAAAACAATATAACAACTTGTAAACTCCCTGCATGTCAACACTCAATTTAACATTAAAGCACACTGATATACAAATGTGCAAGTACTTACCCCAGGGAAAATATAAGATGATCATTATGTAAAGTAGTTGGGCAGAACCATCAGTCAGAATGTGATTGAGGCAGTGTTTCCATTATTTTGTCCGATCCCTCATATATTCGAGGCGCATGTTTGTTTCGGAAGGATTGAACTTTGGCGTTTTTGAATTGCACTCTCCACTGTTTACATTTTCAGGCCACTGGAGTTCCGTATTTGTGTTTAGCTCGTGATGAGAACACGGTTCCGTATTTAGCTCTTTTAATTTTAATGGAAGCATCGATCCGATTGAAAACACAATTCGATGAAATATTGTAGGGCTTTTGATAAGTGCTGAGAATACTTAAACGCAAATGTAACTTCTGTGATTTTGGTAATAAATGGCAACGGTGCCTTAAATAAACAATGTGATCAGAAGTTTCCAGATATTCCACGAAAACAATGCAGCGTGTTCTAATTTAAATGTCTATACTATCTAAGGAAATACTCTATATAAAATAATTAGAACCATTGCACTCATTTGCGCTTTATATTTGGTGCAATATGGGCCTATCAACAGAAATTTGAGTTTCAACGTGGTACCATCATAGGACATCTTAAGGAGCAACGTTAGTGAAACCGCGAAGTGGTAGACCGAAGGAAATGAGAGACAGACATCGTCACGATGCATTTAGAAGTGTTCAGCTGAAACGATTAGTCCCATTCCTTTAAGTTCCCGTCGTATTATGCTTTTGACGCCCTTGTTAACATTTCCAGTCAGTTCTAACGTGGAATCTCTTCGATTTGCCTTCACCATGCATTTTAATGATCGACAGTCACGATTATTCAGACCACAGTTACTCCTCGAGGTTGATGGTTGAGATGTTTCTTTCCCAGCTTTAATAATGCGTTGAACCGAAATGTCTTTGCTTATCCTCTCTTACATCTACCCAGCCGCGCAGATCGAATAGCTGGGTCCGGTTTATGTGGTTCGTCGGACGACTCAAGACTTCAAAAGCAAGACTCTAATCATTTGCCCTCAGTTCAAAGCTTCACTGATCTTCGTCTTCCAGGACATCAGAAGTCATCTCCAGTATCAAAACAAATGCCAACAATCAAGCCAACAATGAGTGAATCAAAGTGACAGCAGTTTAAAGGAAACTTTTAACCAAAAATGATAAAATATTAATTAACATACTGATCAGTGATGTCACAGAATTTTCCCCTGATGAATATCCAGTTTATTTTTAAAATTAAAATAATTTTTTAATGAAGAACAAAACGAGGTTAAGAGAATAATAGGGTGCGTTCTTTTTCCGTTAATGCCAAAGTGTTCGATTTACGAGACGTGGACATAATGGATGAAGGAGTGGAATAATTTTACGAATTAACCTCCAAAATGGCCTTTGGAAGAGAGCTTTTTAGTAGTCAGAGGGAAAGGCGATCGCTTGTGTTCGCCTTTCCTTTCTCAGTTGTTGTTGTTCGTCCGTCTCTTCCTGTTCGGTGGCGCGTGTAGAAATGAAATTGCTTGAGAGAGTGCGTCTCGGTTCCCTCAACAAGGCGTAATTTATGGTTCTCTCCTGCGCAGCACTTGTTTCAAGTTAGATAGTGAATTTGCTTATTACAAGCGAACGTGCTTCGAGAGGCTCAGATGTTTATCGTTCGGAGAAAGATGAAAAGCAAGAGAGTGAACGAGTTATTTAGATATGAAAGCAGTAGCCAAAGGGTAATTTATTGCGTTCCCCGCTAATCCTTGGCGACGGAAGTATGCTCATTAACTTCCTTGTGACACTGGCGACGTTTATTGAAACATGTTCACTTCTTGTTTTGCTCGAGTTACTTTCCAGTTTTCTTTCTTTCTGATTAGATACATTGGCCATTGAACTAGAAACATCTGTTTAAGATTTTATTGATCCTCTTTAGTCATAATTACCGCATAGGCTTGACACAGAGTCAATAGGTTTTGAAGCACTTGTAAGTCTATGGAAGACCAACCGTTCACCAGACATTTCCTTAGTTTTCACGAACAATTTATTGGAAGAAGAAGATTTCAACATGTCCCAAACATATTTTTGAATATTTCGGCTTTGAGGCGGCCAGAAAAAGTCAAGGAAATCATATTTGTGTTTGCTAAATCATTACTCACCCAAACGTACTCACATGCAGGATAAAAATGCAGCAGTGCTGAATAATGGACTTGGTCGGCATCAATTTTCATGAGTCTCTTTTTGAAATCAGTTAGCTCATTCTTTTATCTCATTATGTTCATCAAGTTCTATGATTAGACTCACCTAACTTCTTGAACCACATGACCTCAACAATTTTGTATAAAAACGGCTTAAAACAAATTTACAAATGTTTCACACTAGTTTATAATTCATTGGCCGGTGTGTGTATGTTGTCCACACGAGTGGTGACTCGGTGTATAGTAGGAATATACAGTAAGATTTCTACATTAATAGCAGACGTTGTATTTAACTAGTATTTGGCTATTACCCCCGATATTTTAAAGGAATTAAAATAAAAATATAATAATTCCCAATTGAATAATATCGCAAAAATTAAACGTTTCATAAATTTTAAACTTGTATATCTATATAAAAAAGATAAAGCCCGAAGCTGGCTTCCTCTTGGTTGACTTTGACCTTTTTCATGGGTTTTGAAGTTGGGCATCTGGTTTGGATCGATGCCGATTGCTGCACTTTATTGACGGCGAGGATTTTGGTTTCGTCGTCGTCGGCGGCGGCGGATAAACAGTTCAGTCGGTTGGAATATTATTAAAAGGGATCGATTGATTGGGTAAAACGCCGACTGTTTGTTTTCCTTCCGCTGGGGATCGATGCGAAGGATAAACACAGTATATGTGTGGGTCTGTGTGTCAACCTAGGAAAGCGGCGGTAGCCATGTCCGCACGGTAATTAACGTTGTCAGTCGTTGCAGTTATTAAATGATCCCAAACGGAGGAGCTGCGTTCTTTTTAATGTCGGGGAGAGATTAACGTCCATTAAAAAGCTAATGCTCCTTGGCTTTGCTCGTTTAATGCTGCATCTAAAGATTAGGAGAATTTTAGTCCTATTATTCACGTCACAATTAAAACCGGAAAACCTTAAAAAGGGATCGCCGTTAATTATTAAAATTTTAATGCAGAACGGAACTTAACGGTAAACGGCTCGGGGCTCTTTAAATTCTTAGATAATAGACTGTCTATATAATCTATAGGTCTATTTTGAAAATAATAAAATAAAAAGAAAATAACTACAGGGGATTATACAGCCCAAGAACTGAATATGCTTAATAGGCCACAAAACAGTGCACACCAGATATCCTGTAGAAAGACCAGAGAATACGCGATGATCTGTGAGAGCACTTATACTATAAATATCCGGAAATTTCCTGTTGTAGAATCTCCTGAGGCACATATTAATAGAATATTAGTCCACCTGAACACACATCAAAATTTCCACCAAGTTTTGATAGATGGTCGCAGGAATTGCCTTCCAGGCGTCCATGAGAGCTGCAGCGAATCCGGCTATGGAAGATGGACGATTTGTCTGGGCACTTAATCTGCCTTCTAATCCGTCTCAGAGATGTTCGGTAGGATTTGGATCGGGGCTCTGTGAAGGGTAGTCCAGTTTTTGAACATCCGTGTCATCAAAGTATGGCCGCAGTTTTCGTTGTGTGGACAGAAAGCTGTCCTGTTGGAACGAAAGCGGGCCTTCCCGAAATGTTGCCAGAGAGTGGGAGTACAGCGTTTTCCAGTAAGTCAAGATACATGGCCGAGATTCATTGTTACACCAATAGAAGCTAAGGGACCCAGGCCAAACTACTTCCTCGAAAACCCATGTTTCTTAGCTCTCGGCGAAGAGTACTGCTGCTAGCGACGACGACTGGGGAATTTTGAAACTCAGCGGGGACATTGCTATCTTCAGGGCTCGACGGCTGCGATCAGTAAGTCTCTTCATCCCAGCACTTCGACCTGCTGCACTTTCATTTCCAGGACTTTTTCAGTTCACAATGACATCACTTACAGTTGAATTCGGCACTTATTGTAATACAAACATCATACAACGTTCGATGTCACTGAGTTCTGCCGGCTTATTCATTGTCTGTCTAACGCACTTATACGAGTTACGCTTTTATATAGTTCGATGACGTATAAGCCGCATGAACAGATCTACCTCCTCAGAGGGGTGTCCGGATACTTGACGGGTTCCACCACAACGTCCTATTATTGTTCATCCGTTGTTGAATACAAATTTTCCGAACTAGATTGACCGTCGTGGCCGCATGGAATAAACTTCTTGCTAACTTGGTTACTGAAATCCTTGGGGCAATTTGAAATTTATTATTACGGAAATCAGATATTTTAATCCGTGGAAATCAGATATTTTAATCATCTCATTACGGAAGCCTAACCACAGATTGATGAGGACCGAGTTGGTAATAATTTGCTTTCTGTGTTGATATATTCTGTAACTGGGGCGAATGTCCGTTTCCAAAACGGGATGGGTCAATAAATACCTGTGTCAATAAATATTCATAGAGAGGACAAAGAGGCAGCGTTTTATAAACGCAAAAAATAGGGCACGTCTACGTACATTTAATTAGCTACATTTGGAGCTTTCTCCCGAACTTGTATGGATAAACGCCGGATAAAGAAAGTTTTTAGACTTTTTATTTGAGGGTACGTCAGTAAATAAGTCGCAAAACTGGATAGAGAAAACAGTACTCAGATTAAATGCCTGAAATTATTTCATTTTTCAACGTAATCGCTTTCAGACATTCAAACACTTAACCATCGCTTTATAACTCCTTGAAAGCCAACAGCAAAGAAGGCTTGTGATCATTCTTTCCAGTGAATTACCTCTTGAGCTACGGCTGTATCATCTTCGAAACGGACCACTCAGATTTTTCAGGACCCAAACTGGGCTAAGCCGTCACATGCTGGTCATCATCTATTCCATGCACTGAGCTGTGGCGTCGTTTGCAAACTTTACTGAAACCCCGATCTGTGATTTTTTTTCGTCGTCTCTTGTTTAACTCTTGAATCAAACACAGCTCTCACTATTTCGCTTTGATCCACAGAAAACATAAAACCAAGCGCTAATTTTCTCGCGAACACTCGTTCACTACACTCGCCATTTTGACTTGTTGCCGCTGAGTAATTGTTGGCTAGTGGGATACTGGTGGCCTCTACTTTCAAGCATTCCACGCCTTCGGACTTTTTATGTAGAATCATATACTATAAAAATACCACCCTATATCAATCGATCAAAGATAGAGTTCAACGCTATTCGGGTGAACATGTACCGAAAATGTTACGAAAATAATTTTTCGCCTACAGGCTTGCATCGACATGGATGGGGAACACCGCGGAGAAGAGATTTTAAAGAATCGATTGGCTTATAAATTGTTTTGTTCAAATAAGTTAACTTGTGTAAAGGCTATAGTCTTACATAATGTGGGTCGTGAACTCTGGGCTATCATGCAGAATACCGTGAAAAATTTAAAAGATTACCTTTGCTCCTTGGGAAAGACGAAGTGATACAACTCTAATGTTGTCCTACTGTATGTTTGAAGAAGTCTTTTATGACCCATGGCGAAAGAGTTAAAGGCAGTTCCCTTTAATGACCTGTCTAATTTGATATTGTCTGATTGAATATGAAAAATATTGCTCGGAATCGTTCTTCAAGGAGAAATCGGTTATCATCTGATTGCTTAGAAACGTCGCCGTCCAATAATGTGGATCTCCCCTCTTCTGATTGGCAAGAAGCCCAGACACGAAGAGCTCGGACCAGAGGAATGGAGAATAGGATGACGTGCAGAAGAAACTCGGTAAAACAAATAAGAGAGCCCTTGGATTCCCGGAATTCGGACGCCAAGAATTCTCATGAGATCGGGCGTCGCGATAACTTTCTGAGCAATTAGACAACACACCGGGAGCCAAGTTTCGAACTGTTCTTATACGTGCTCACTCTTCAACACTGTTTGCCTTGTCACCTACTGAAGAGTCTTTGTAAGCGTAATAACTTTTCGGGCCAAGTTTTTAAACAAATCTTCTGTAGAAAAAGAGCACCCAAACACAGGGGTGGATACAATTCACTTAGTCGTCGTTTTTATCTCGGTCTAGGATAAAGCGTTAAGAATCCAAAGGAGAAATCTAATCGGCTTGGATAAACGGCCGTTCCTAATTTCAGTGATGGCAAAAGAACGTTAAAGGATAACTACAGTGCAAATTTAATATTCACTAATAGACTCAGAACGCATATCTTCTATATACACTGGCCAATGAATTAGAAATATGCGCGAAATATAGTGTGAAGTCTTGTGATAAAAGCGTGAACTTGCTTAAAAGAAATTGGCCGAGTCTTATCATAAAACTTGATTAGCATCGATAAGCCATGTCTGAAATATCTGGAATATCCAACCGTTGGAAAATTGATCCACAATACTTGTCTAATAAAGGTAGCTATGACTCAAGTCGAGAAAATCATCGTTTAAAAAGGACTCCACTATGCAACAATTAACAAATGATTTTAACCAAGGTTGTTCCAACCCATGTCTGGCAGAGTCATGCACCGAGACTTGAACTAGATCCATGAGTATACGAACACTCATGATTTCTGCAAAGAGCAGGAAAGTTCGTCTACAGTGGTGTCTGGAACATCGTCACAGGGCACGTGGAGACTGGAAGAAGGTTATGTGGTGATCTCTAAGAATTACAATATACGTTTTTTTATTATACCGATGGTATCAGAGAATTTGGCGGGAGCCCCACGAAGCAATAGGTCGAGCGTGCCATATCAGAAGCTTGGTATGGAGCTCCTTCTGCTGATATGAAAATTGTCCCTTGATGTTCATGCAAGGTCAGATGCATTTGAGCAAGTATAATACTGTAAAAAGCGGATGAAATCAATCAGGGTTCTGGAGAGGTCATCTTCACGCTCACTAAACCATTGCTGAACCAACCGTTCGCGTTGAGCAATAGCATTTGGACATGTGGGAAACATATTCGATAACTTACATTACATTAAACAGACGTTTCTATTTCATTAGCATGTCTGCAAATTTCCGTTATATTTACGAGCATCATTAAACAGGAATTTTATTAAATTTCTTTCCCTCTTTAATAATTCTTTTTCAAATGTTTGGAGTATGTCGAGCTATTTGTTATACATTTGTCGAATTACTTTTTCCATGTCAAAGGCAACATGACATTTAAGCTAAAAATTCATAAATAAATATGGTGATCCTCATCCCTGAGCGTAACAAAACTTTTGTGTGTTTTAATGGGTTAGATGTTCGTATGTTACTTGAATTTTATTTCTAATACACAACAAGCTGCCAAATTTTGTTACATTCGTTGTGAATCACCTAGAATAGATCTAATTGAGTCATCTGACGATTTCTTTAGTTGTCTAGGCGATTCAACATTGATTCTTAATTTTGAATGTTATTTTACCATCTACACAAAAATTGATTAGAGTCAATGTACTCGTTAACACTGAAACTTCAGTTACTGGTTGTCGCTTTTTTAAAGCTTAAGCTTTTTGATAAGAATCCTTCTTGTCTTCATTGTTTTATTTTTTCCTTTCACCTTTGTCCATCATCGACTAATTGTCTCGTTCTTTCGCACCCTCGGCAATGGAACCTCAAGGCTCGTCCACCGGATGAGAGCTCTAAAGCATCACGTGGCCTGTCAACTCGTCAACCTTTAACAAGAGCCATACTCTCTCTAAAACACACACACCATAACGGTTTGCCATCACGATCAATTTCATGTGTCTATAATCTGAGTGGGGCCTTTCAGTTTTTTTTTCCTTTCTCCTTTCCGGCGACTGAATGACAATCGATTTGAAATTACATGTCGACCCATTCGACGGCACTCGAATTATTGTCGAGGACGTTTGCTCTAATGATTGGAAATGAAAGCTACCTCACTTCTCTCTCTTTCTGTAAACAACAACCTGCGAGACTGGAAAAGCAGAAAAGAAGAGCAGCTTAATAGAGAGCGAGGGGGAAAGGCTGGTTTCATAGGAAAAAATCGTTTTAGTGGAGGGAGAGAGAAGCCCCGATGATCTTTATTAAATTAGATTGATGGATGTAAAAAGCATCTTAGACCTGTGCTTGTTAGTCATTGAACATCGCAAACACGAAGGTGTTGCAGGCTAAAAGCGGAGGCTGCACTTTAATTTAGGATAAGTAATGCGTTATTTTTGAAAATTTAAAGCGCTGCTTTTGATACTTGAGTTATGGTATTACCAAGGCCTTGACTGTTTAAAGTTAAAAAGACGGAAATGTCTTGAATTCATTTAATGCAAGAGAATGACCCGCCGAAACGAATTTAACCAAGGAGATTTCATTCGTTTAATTTTCTAAACGAAGGTTTCTTTTAATCTATCTAAAGGGTGACCCAAACTTATCCGGCATAATTGTTTAGGAACACTGTATAGTTCAAATGAAACAAAAAAATATCCTATAAACATTACATCTAGTTTCGATTGTGTGTGAGATATCGACGTTTGACTACTTTCTGTGTGAATGTGAATATTTTGGAAATTGAGAGGCTGATAATGCGATGATTGAACATTCGTTTCCAAGAATTATTAATAATGAGCATAAAATGATGATGCAGTGGCAGGACATAAATAACGCAAAGGAGGCAAAGGAGTCACACGTGTCTCCTTTGAGCTCCCTATCAAAGGTATAGGGTGTTGCCGATAGCTGTAGAACAGTATAACGGGAAGCCTACCCGCTCGATTGCAGGGGCCCGTTTGACATCAAATGATAATTGGGTAATTTTATCAAAAACATGACAGTTTTGACGTTCACCCCCCCTCCCCGACTGTGGAAACTGCTGGTTACTGCAGGCCACCTTCATCTCCCTCCATTCTGCCAAATCGACCGAGCCGGCCCCTGCAATCGAGCAGGTAGGCTTCCCGTTTTTCTGCACTGCAGTTATCTGCAACACCCTGTACAGACGAATGGCAAAAATTTATGTGTCCTGGAAAGGAAAGAGAAAGAACGAGTATTGGTCAGAGAAACTCTGCAGCTAAAACAGAAAAAGCTATACGGAATTTCGAATAGAGCAAGAGGGGAAAAGAGCTTCTACGTCAAGGGCAAGAAAAAACTTGGGTCTAAAGTATCCAGTGATGTTCCCCGGTAGTGAATATGGATATCATTTAAATCTGAGGCAAGTCCACAAGAGGTTAAATAAAGTCCCGGTATATCACCTAGAATTCCTGTTTTTTGGATTTTTCTTAGAATGCATAGTCCGTTATATATGTATAAGGTCTGTTTAAAAAATAATGAGATTGTTAATTCTTATTTACAAATCTACATTATCACTTTCAAAATAGCTCCCTTGGGAGGCCACACAGCGACGAAGATCTTGCTTCCACTCCTTATAGCAGTGCTGGAAATCATGAGGTGTAAGCGTTTTCAGTTGGTCCGTCACGGCCTTCTGAATCACGGCCTATTGGAAAGTTTTAACCTGAGAAAGAGGAAAAAGTCACACGGTGCAAGATCTAGGGAGTAGGGGCTGAGGTACCACTGAAATGCCGTTTTGGGCCATAAGTTGCGTGACAGAGAGTACTTTGTGACAAGCTGCATTGTCGTGATGAAGCATCTAAATTTCAGCAATGCTTGACCACTCGAAGAACTCTTTTCCTCACTCGAAACTTGATTGCATAACGTTGCTCCAATTTCGAGGCATCCATTTCCGTGACACATTGAAAAAACATACTTCACGCGAACATTTCGTATCAATAATGTAGTAACAGTAGGAAGTTGAAAATTACACTGAAGATCGAGCAGATGTTTATCTAAACTATTACTAGAGAGAGACGCCTCCCGAGTTGCCGGATAGCTGTGCATGCATTCTCATTACTTTTTAAACAGACAGACTTCGTATTTTTTTTGATAAAGGGTACTTCAAAATGGCATCATCAGTGAAATGCTTAAGCGTGGTTCCCACAAGCAGAAACAAGACAGTAGAGACCAGGGCGTTTTTTTTGTCTGCTCTTTTACATTCTGCTCCTGACATGGCAGAAACTCAAATGTGAGTGGTCACGCGAAAAGAGACCTGAAGGAAAAAATAATAGAGTCCGAGTAATACGCGTTTAAAGTTTGAAGACGTGTACGAACATGGTATGCAGCTCTGCCAGTGCTTAAAAAAATGTCGGACGCTCAGCTCACAAAGGTGAAGAGGCCAAGAAAGAAAAATGATTTGGAAATGTTAATAGAAGAGAATTAAAATATAAATTTATTAATACAAGTTGAATTAATCAAATTAAACTGAATAATCAACAACAATTGAATACAAAAATTCGATATGATGGTTGATGAGGAACGAACGATCTGTACTGTGTGCAGTCGAAAGCCGACCGTTTGAATCGATCGGCGGCTTCAGTGCAATGCATTAGTGTAGTGCGAAAATCCTAAATTAAGCGTGGTTCCCACAAGCAGAAAACAAGAGAACAGAAACCAGGCAGTGGCGTAGCGAGGGTAAATGGCGCCCCGTGTTATCACATTTTGTCTTCGTGGCGCCCCTTCCCACCCCTCCAGCAAATGTATCAAGACTGCCGCCCGGGGACAGGTGCCCCCTCCCCCCCCCTGCTCCCCCTTATCTATGCCACTGAAACCAGGGCGTATTTTTTTCTTCTTTTTTACTTTTCTCCTGGAGGTGTTTCGCATGAGAGAAACTCAAAAGGATAAGACAGCAGAAGTCTGCTACCCAAGCGCCATCCATTGAGTAATTTGTCAGTTTTGCACTGCACCGAAGGTACTGTAAAATGATTCTCTGCGAATCTCACCGGATCCCAGGTTTTTGAATCCTGAATCTGATTTCTCGAACCAATATCTCGAACAAGATTCTCCTAAAAAACGAGACAAGCAGAAAGTTCCCAGTTTTGGCTATGGTAGTCAAAGCGAGTCAATCTGTGAAGATCGAGGTAATGTCTGGCTGAACTAGATTGAACTGAACCCGAAATAGTCCTTTCCATATCCATTCATTTGCTCCTTCTCCTGTTGAGTATGTGGTTGTGAAGATTTAAGGACAAGATCTGCAAGATACGGAAAATGTACAAATTTCGTATTCATGGAAATACACGGGAGCAAAATTTGTTACTCTGGAACCCATCGTCGTGTACATGCTGTGCGTTTCACTTCTCCCCAACGATATGAAATGAGTAGATCGCTCATGAGTAGAGCAGTAAATGTAGAGAGTAGCGACAACTCCTACCTCGGCGCCATTGTTGTGGCAAAAAGCGATCTTCCTAATGCTGGCCGGCCAGGTGGCCGAGAGAGCTAGGGCGTAGGCTTTCTAGTTCTCGAGTCCGCCTGGCCGCGGGTTCGAATCCCGCCGTGGGCATGGATGTTTGTGTTTGTCCCGGGCTGCGTACTGTTATAACTTGTGTAAAAGGCGCAAAATGACCTTTGTAGTCGACGCCAAAATTTCTAGAACCCTAATGCTGCGCTATAGGAAATCCATGATATACCGACTTGAATTATAGTTTGTATAGGACAGAAATAAATACAAAAATCATCTCAATGCCAGATATAGTTATTAACTTAATACATAAGTTATAGAATTGAAAATAGAGTTATGTCTAATTGTGATATTTTAACGATTTCCATAAGGGAAAAATTAGCAACTAAAAATTAAAACTAGAGACATGGAATGTATTGTTTTGTAGACTGATATGCCTAGCGTTATAATAGAATAGTTAGATATTATCGCTATTAACGCTAGACATATCTATCTAAAAAAAACAATACATTCCAACTATTTAGTTGCTAATTTTTCCCTTTTGGAAACAATTAAAATATCACAATTATTAAATTAATTCAATTATCCTTTTTTTAAATATGAATTAATTCGATTAATACTGAATTATATAATAATTAAATCTCGTTTGTAGATTTTTTTTCGCAGATATAAAGAAGGAAAAAGTGATAGTACAAATTAAATGAAATATTAACTTATTTGCTTAAAATTTTTATTAAAAATTATAATTTATGGACAGCGCTTCTCATGCCACTATATTTATGAATTTTTTTCCAGATTAAGAAGAAAAATCTTTCAAAAAATAAACATTTATAATTTTCTCATAAACGTTATGACAATTCGGGTAAACGGAGCAATGAGATGATTGCGGTGTCTTGTATACTTCTTTCACCAGATATCTTCATGCACTCTTATTCATTTTTCAAGTTCGTAAATTAATTTGAAGACAATTTCAGAAACAATAACAAATTGACAATTTTTACCTTTTGTTTCAAAATAAATATATGAATTCAATTTCAGCCGAGGAATCACCGTTGTCAGATTCCTCTTATACTGAGCCTGCTAAATAATACAAAGACTGTTTTTCGAGTATACTAATGCGGATGTTGTTTGTTAAATTAATATTTTTATAAATGTTTCTAAATTCTTGTCACCTTTGTCAAGCACAATACAGTTTTCTTCATCCTTTATTATTATTATTATTATTATTATTATTATTATTATTATTATTATTTATTTATTTATTTTACTTCTTCTTCCGCACTTAATAAATATGCAGGTTCAACATCGTTTTCTTTAGACAGAAAATTTTTATATTTAATAAAATCTCGTAAGACCTCGGCATTCATAAAAAATCTTAAAATAAAAAACGAGCATGGAACTGAAATAGATGAATATGTCGCAGACACATAGCGTAATTGGACACTTCGTGAAATGTCCAGATACTTCGCGAAATGTCCAGTTGCATTGGACTCATACTGTAATTAGGTAGAATTACAGTATCTGTCTGGACACTTCGCGAAGTGTCTATTGCAGGTCAGACCGATACAGTAAAGATGTCAAATCCCGTGCAGGAAACTTTTAGCTATCGCAATGACAAAAAACTGTTTTAATATTTGCCACATTATAATTAACGGAAATTTAAAATTTTTTAATGAAGAAAAATGAAATTTTAATGAAGAAAAATGAAATTTGTGTTTCCTTTTATCCATTTTATTACTTTTTTAGAATTAATATTCAATATTATCTTATAACATTCACCATAAATTGTTTATGCTTCCTTCTTCTTGCTTCAATTTCTTTGAATAATCATTTCAGTTTCCGTTTATTAAATTTTTCACATAGAATTTTGTTTTTGAGATTGTCATCTATTTCACAAGGTAAAACCGAATATATTACAAGAAATTTATACCATAACCATTCAAAAAGTTTTACATTGCATTAATATTTATTTATACAATTACATTTTTTTAATTTTATAAAAACTAAAATAATCATTGCAAAAAATTGTTGAAATTTATGACTAATAACTAAACCATTTTTTTGAAAATAATATATAAAATAAATTCGTATAAAAAATTTTAAATTTCCGTTAATTATAATATGGCAAATATTAAAACAGTTTTTTGTCATTGCGATAGCTAAAAGTTTCCTGCACGGGATTTGACATCGTTACTGTAACGGTCTGACCTGCTGTAGACACTTCACGAAGTGTCCAGACAGATACTGCAATTCTACCTAATTACAGTATGAGTCCAATGTAACTGGACACTTCGCGAAGTGTCTGGACATTTCACGAAGTGTCCAATTACGCGATATGTCTGCGACAAATACATGTATATTGCATTCAGAGCATGTAGCGAGGGGGGAGGGGCACCGATGCTGTACAGAATACAGTAAGGGGGCAGAATTCTACTAAAGTACAGCAGTGATTGCATGGCAAAATAAGCTAAACGAACGGCGAGCGTAATTGCTTTTGCCACAACAATGGCTGCCATGGGCCTCGTGACTGCCCTTGAACCAATGAAAGACGAGGATTGGCGATATAAAAGGATGTCGCTACTCTCTACATCTAGTGCTCTACTCATGAGCTGCTTTCAACGCCACCAACGCGTCCCCATTTGAAAGCCTGTCGGCCATTGCTTTGGTGGCAAAAAATGGCCTTCATCGTATGTTTACGTTTGAAGTTTGCGTAGACAAACACAGTAAAACTCAATGCCGATTTCTTGTCCAGCTTTAAACTGTAGTAATAGATATATTAAAGATTCAACACTGACCTTGCACAGGTGTGTTTTTATCTTTCTGCGTCTTAGAATGTTTTTCTCATGTAAAAATCCTGGTCATCTTTTATATCGTGGTTGTTGATACATCAAAGATGTCGATATTCAACCATGTTACCGTCGTTTCAGTGATTGTTTAAAGGTATTTATGAAATTATATACCGCATTTATTAAAAAGCATCTAAATTTGGGAGAGGTCGCTTAAGAAATTTCAGACTACAAGCACGATGTGGGGGGGGGGGGGGGCGGCGCTTTCTCAGCTGGCGACAAAGCGGACATATAGTAATGGCGCTTTTGGCTGGCGATGTTGTTCTGCCAACCACAGTAATGGCGCCTACACTAACAATAGAGATTAGTTCCACTTCTCGCCGCCTTCAAATTGCCCCAAAGATGGCGGCCACATAAGCGATCTACTCATTTCATATCAGAGACGATCAATTAACTGTTTGATCGTCTCTGGTTCATATCGTTGCTTCTCCCACTGGTAGCCATGTTAAAAGTTTGCATCGCTGGCTACCAGAACAGGCGGCGTAAGAATGTGGCGCTTGCCAATAACGAAACAAACTGAGGATTAGATGCAACCTTATGATACATAGCCTAGTTTCTTTATTGGAGTATATTTTGTTTTGTCATAGTGAAATAAGGTGAAAAGCGTCTGTCTATTTCGAAATTTCCGTGAATAAATCTTCACTTAATCGTTGAATCTTAAGTGAATGTTACACGAATCTCTAAATTTCTGGTCTGTGTGAATCTTCGGAGTATTCCGGGAATTCTGACAAATCTTTGAATCCATCAACAATTTCCTGAATATGATCAAATTATCGAGATTCACGATTGCAGTAATTTTGTTGAGTGTCAGATCTGTTTTTATCGCGTCGGCTGCGAGTGCACAGTTCGTTCATTCCTCACCAATTATCAAATCAAATTTTTGTATTGAAATTTGTTTATCCAATTGGTTAATTTTCAGCCATTTTGTCAGGCTGCCTCGCTGCTACCACCTGTCGTACCCTAATGAAATTAAACAAAGTAATGAAGAAAGGTTCAATGTATACAATTCTGTCCTATTCTAACATTCATATTCGACATATCAGGCCTACAAAATAAAATAGAAGGCATTAATTTCGGAGTGCCCCTCGCATATTATCGTATTGTATATATATTTCTGGCCTATTTTATGTAGACATATTATGAAAGTATAAAGTGTATTGCCATTTATAATTATTTTTTCTGAGTCTCTTCTTTCAATTTGGATTTACGAAAGTGATAACTTCATTGCTAGAGATCGAAAGAAATCGCGAAATCATAATCTTCTGGTTTCTGTTTTTGCACATACTGTACTGTCTTAACATGTTGATGGAATGGAATTTGCTCGCATAACAGTATTTAAACGCAAATATTGTAGAATAAACAGGTTTGACAGGAAAGGAAGTTGCTATCCCCAAAATGATAAAGAAAAATTACATTTGTAAGAATTCCGAAAATTGGTAATGCACTGTTGTTTGCCGCCCATTCCTTTGAGCCCAGGGAAAATGACGGGCGCCAAGAGGAGGATTTTGTAGCAATTTCAATTTCATTTAAACATTTCATTTAAAAATTTCCTATTTTCCTCTTCAATTCCAATTCTTAAACGAACCCAGATGGGGGAAAAAATGAAAAGAAAATCGAATAGGACTTACTATGATGAAAGAAAGCCTGTTTCTAGAAGCAGGAAGAATGGATCGTTTTTCTAATGTAAATGAACGACCGTCATTCCACGTTTAGAAACATGCAAACGGCTTTGGGTGGAGAGTTAAACAAGATCGTATTCCACTTTAAGTAGGAAAAATTGCAAAACGAAATGAACGAAAACCACCACCGAACTGAGGAAGGGTAGCACAGGACTCCACTTTATTTCTTTTCTTCCTCCCACACTTTAATGTAAAACATTGTTCCATTCCCATTTTTTGCTTAGGAGATTACATCTCAAACACCCACTCACTTTCATAAGACTAACGATGCCTTAACTAGATTGAAAAAATTTACAAACCTAGAATGCATAAGGAGATATCAAATTGTTTAAGACAGTTTTGAATGGTTTCTCCACTAATTTAGAGGTAGTTATAAGATAGACTTTTTCGTAGATATTTTTCAATGCCGACATAAAAGATTAGACAAAATAATGGAAGCACCTGAAATACGTAATGAGTAGTGTTATGTTTGCCTTTTGTTTGTAAAGCAGCCTGAATCCGTCTTGAAATTGTTTATAATGAGATGTTCAGCAATTCTTCAGGAAGACACTGCTCAAATTTCTTTCTGAAAGGTTGGAGAGGGGTAACGTTCCCCGAGTCCGAATCGTACATTTTCACTGGTCTTCTCCAGACATATACACGTCTTGCGGTCGGAAAATATTTGAATGTGGATTCATCTGATCAAAGCACAGGTTTACATTGCTCGGAATACGAGGTTTTGTGCTCAGTTGTCTCCGTTTTGCATTGACTTGGATAGCAGCTCATCATGAATTTTTGTTTGTCAAGTTCTCTTCTGTCTTTTTATTTATTCCCAACAAAATATTTGTCATAATTGTTTATAGTTTCCTATCTTCGAAGTAGTTCTTCTTAAAACGGAACAAAAAATTAAGAATGGCTCGAAATAAATTATAATAAAAATGAACAATGCGGCTTTTAAAAACATTTTAAAATTATTGAAATGAATGGCCGCATTTAAAAAGTGGACGCATAAATAAAAAGGAAACGTGTTAAGTTGATACAATGAAATGAAAAGTGTATATCTCAGTCCATGGAAATCAAAATTTCCACGATATAAAACGGAAAAAAAGCTTTAAACACTTCAGAATCTACAAATCCACGGTCATAAATTTAACATTTACAACTTCTGCAAGGGGCAGTCAAAAATTTTCCGGAATTATGGTGTAGCCCTGTCATGGCACGTAAGACATACGGCAATGCTTACTTTATCGCCTTCAAAGTAGAACTCTTGACGGCACATATATTCCATCGATCCTGAAACATCGGTGGAAGGCTTATTTTGGAAACTCCAGCATTAGATTTGATATCCATCATGTTTGCGAAACGCATCCTAATGGTTACTATCCGAAGGAAGGGCGTGTGAAAAATCCTAGACTCATTTTCCAGTTATAATTTTTAAAATTTGCTGCCAATTAATGCTCCTCTTTCCCAAGAAAATAAAATAACGTCTCCCCAGTCCTTTTAGCTCAAAAAGCCCTCCTTCTCAAAGAATATTTCATCCCTTCAAATGTTTATCCTCCATTATGTCTTCATTGCTCATCCTAGTAAATTCTTTCTCGTTTTATTAGCATTATGTAAGTCATAGTTTGCCGACTTCGTCGTCTTTATTGGAGAAAATCTGAAACTAGAATGTTTTTTAAAATAGCCAGAGGGGGTACTTAATTTAGGAAGACGCTTCAGAATTCCATTCCTTTAACGAATGCTATAGAATTAATTTCGTGGATATGTTTTAATTCAGTAATTCATGAAAATTTAATCCCACAAGCTTATTCCTTAGGAAATTTATCATGTTTTCTAATTCAATAATGAAATCTTTAAGTAAATGACAACTGAGTTTTACGTAATCCAACGTTGTGCCAAAGAAAGTGATTAATCATTAATGGATACAAAATTTTCAAAACGTCAAAGTAATGTCTATTAAGCATTGCAATGTGATGACGAATTTATCTACAAGTAATGTGAGCAAAGTTTAAAAATTAACCAGCAAGCGTTAACAGTGCTAAGGTAGAGTAGGAGATAAAGTAGATAAAATTTTAAATTACATCCCGTAAATTTAATTCCTTGCTCTTTAATTATCTTCTACATATAAAAAAAGTGAGCGTATGTATATAGAGTGTCCCAAATTGATGTATACACTCTTAGGAACGTTATAGGGAGTGCAAGTGACTACGTCACAGCTGACGTCATTTGCGCGATGAACGGGCCGAGAGCCTAGGAAATGGGATCGCTGGTTCCAAACATTGGAAGCACGCAATATACGTACTAGTAACGTTGAAACGGGCGGCCAGTAAAAATGACATCTCTTAAATTATTATGTTAATTTGTGTAATTTATATTATTATTAAGACATTTAATACCATTATATAATTTATACATTAATATTAGAACGCTTTTTAATCATTTTTAATCACTTAACAAAAGAATGCCATCGTTCGCAGATCTTTCTTTCTTTGGGAAAACGATAGATGTCTAAATCGCTGTTTTGGCTCCTTCTTGAGCAGTGAGGAACTAAACAATTTCACATCTTAAATGTGTTATAAACACTGGACTTATACAAAACGATTTTATTCCATCCCTACGTTGGAACCATGTTAAATCCCGAAGCGAGAAGACTTGTTTGGAACCAAATCGAGTCACGTGACTGAAGAATTCCAAGGACTGACGTCACACTTGCACTCCCTATAGCTCAGCAACGAAATGAGATAGAAATATAAGGTTTGTTGTGTATGATCCAGACGGCGCTGGAAAATCATAGCAACACGTTCATTGTTGTTCATTTGTTTAAAAACCAAAATGGCGGTGAGATTTTCATTCGATGAACGTAAGTGGATACTGAAGTGTTATTGGAAAGTGGAGAATGTTGTTGAGGTTCAACGATGTTGGAGGGTTGAATTTGGTACACCATCGCCAACAAGGGTAACAATAACAAAACTCCGAGACAAGTTTGAAGCCGAAGGAACGGTGAAAGATGTGTTGAAAGGTCGGTACTACGGAGTTCCCGCCTCGATCTCCCGATTTAACCCCTCGCGACTTCTACCTTTGGGGAACTTTAAAGAACACGGTGTACGCCACAAATCCACAAACACTGACGGCATTAAGAGATCAGATTGAACATTCCATCAATGATATTCCTTTAGCTAAAATCCAATCCGTGTGTCACTCTGTTCGACGTCGGTGTTGGGAGTGTATTCTGGCAGAAGGTGGACATTTTAAACATGTACGGGCTTAAGGAAGTTTAAGGAATAAAATACAACAAACCTTATATTTCTATCTCATTTCGTTGCTGAATTATAACGTTTCAAAGAGTGTATACATCAATTGGGATACTCTGTATAAATGTGTGTGCGTGTTTCTACACAATGCAAATCCACTCCGTTTGCCATAGACACACGAAATTTGTACAACAATTCTTTGAAATAGGAAAAAATTACTGCAAATATTAAAAATCCATACTCCAACTCCTTCCCTCTTACATCCCCCCCCCCCCCCCCGTAATGTGAAAAACGATGTTTGTGGCTGAGAGATGGCGCCATAGAACTAATACTGCTTTGTTATTGGCGGTCTTGGCGATTTGGCTCAATGCATCCGAAAAATGCTTTAATTTATGATGCCACTTGAAATAATATCATACATATTTCACTTTGTATAAAAGTAAACAATCAATGAAACATCGTAATAAATACCTATATCTTTATTTTTTTGACGACACTTGTTTGATATTTCAACTACAGCTACTATTAAATTTATAAATCCAAATTAAATTGGTCACGGTGAATAAGAACCTTGAGAGAAAAATAACCTTGCGAGAAGGACAGGAAAAGCTGAGTTGTCTCTGGAGACAATAAGAAATCATTTGCGGGAAAAAAATTAAAATGGCAGAGTACGGTGAAAAAACTTCTCCTATTTGAAAATCATGTGAAGAAACATCTCCAATGGGCACAGGAAAATATGAATCGTGATCGGGCAATGTCGTTTTCTCGGATGAATCCACGTTTTAGTCACGTGATTCCCTACGAACCATCGTAGTAGGTTGTGTACGCAATGGAGGGCACAATATGATATTGCAGTTACATTGCCCGTCTCAGTCATTTGATGCCAACTCGATAGAAAATGCATGGGTTTATATGGATCATAAGCTTCGCAGGAAAGGCACCTAAAGTTTGAACCAGCTGACCCGACAAATTCGACAGATTTGGAAGCTAACTCTAGAGTTTGCTGTCGGCTTAGTAGAAGTCATGCTCAGGAAATGTCAAGCCATTATTAACAATGACAAGAGCCATTGTGCAAGTATAATTCTACTTGAAGTTTGTCTTATTATTTTCCAGAAATAAACATTTTTAAAATTATAGCGCACACTTTTTTTTTTTTATTTATTTTTTATTTTTTTTTTAGCCAAACTGTATCTTCGTCCGCTGTTGTCCTCTTCGAACTATTGAGAGTCCCACGTGGAGGGAAAGTGATCTACCTTTCCATAACTAAATTTAAACGAAACTAGCTACTAGATTCAAATTTTAGCGATCACCAAACATTTTACATTACAGAGCCCCACCCCTTCACAATTTTGTAGAATTAAATTAGTCGCAAAAAAAAAACCAAAAAAAAAACCTAATAGTTCTTGGAAAAAATTCCAACTTTCATGAGAGGGAAGGGAAGAGGGTTAAAGCTGCATGAAAATTATCCGAAAAATTAAAGCAAAGCTTAAATATTAACCCAGGATATTAATTTTAAATTTCAATTTAGTAATCGCAGCTCAAACAACCACGAATCTTACTAATCAAACTTTGAGGTTCCTTCGTTGGATGATATTCCTAGAGCTAAATCATTACCATTTTTTTCCACACAACTAAATAGGACTCTTTCCATCGTAGTTCCTCTTTTATAACAGTTCAATTCTACACTCATCATCATAATTGTCACTCATAACTCCTAATCTAAACTAACTCATCACTCATGAAGTGCATTCAGCTACTTATGCTAACTTAACGCTAGGCAGTTTTAATAATAAATGTTAAGGCTAATTTAACTTAATGAAACAAGGATAATAGACCATCCAAATTAGCTAAACATACAAAGAAAAATAACTCCGAAAACACTATTCCACATAATAAATTTTAATGACTCAGATGTACATTTCGGAAGCAAAGTTTCCATCATCAGTGAGTCTTAACATAATTTAAGCTAAATTTTAATGAAAAGCTCTCGCAAAAGTTAATTTTAATTTTTAGAATTTTTAAAAGATTTTTTTTCTAAGTTTAATTTGCAAAGATTAAAATATTAATATTAAAAACTGCATTTACATAATTACATTTTAACTTTAAAGATTTAAACAATTTAACTTCTCTCTACTATATTTTAATTTACAAGTTAAAACCTAATTTACCTGAAAACAAAATCAAAAAGAACAAAAATCTTTAATCTAAATTTTTAAAACTTCCAACTACAGAAATGAAATAAAACATGAACTAAATTACTGTGTGGTTGTCTGTGCTTAAAGACTAGAAGGAATCCCCAAATAAGGAGACTCCTTTTTCAGAGCCATATTTCTACAATGTGTTGAATTGTGTTTTTGTATACAATGGGAAAGGGGGGGGGGGACGTCATATATTGTTACTTCATCATAAAATATCAGGGCTGCTTATTGGTATAGAAATACGATTAAAAATGACTTTTTATGATGAAGTAAGAAAGTATGATGTTTCCGTGCATAGGCCTTCTCTCTTGGTGGTGTTGGGCATAGTCGTGACCACCGAGAGAGAAGGTCTCTGCGATGAAACGTAATGCATTGTTACATCATCATAGATAGTGCATTATTATTCGTATTTCAACCAATAATAAGCCCTGAATTAGCACTATCTCGAGGCCGACGAGAGACAGGCCAGGGCACTCAAAAGTCATATAATCATCGGGGTCCGGGCAACATTGTTTCCAACAAACGAAAAAATATTGATTGTTAAAATCCAAGATGGAGACAATGAAGGATGAATTGTTGGCCGGACCCCGATGATCATGTTACTCTTGAGTGCCCTGGCCTGTCTCTCGTTGGCCTCGGCACTATCTATGATGATGTAACAATGTATTAAATTTCAATGCGGAGGCCTTCTCTCTCGTTGGTCACGGCATAGTCCCCTGACACTTCGACTTACTAGCGGATTATTGTGTATTAACGGGAAGTATGCTTCGTTGGCCTAATTTCAATCAAGAATCTGCATATTGGTCGACTTTGCTTATATAAATATTATAAAATAAGGACTCTAAGATTAGCAAAGGGTAGAAGCTTTTA
>JAHWFO010041953.1:1429191-1445212 GCA_023313115.1 Rhysida immarginata | reverse complement strand
TAAAAGCTTCTACCCTTTGCTAATCTTAGAGTCCTTATTTTATAATACTAATTTCAATGTAGAATCTGTGCTTATCTTCGAGCATAAAAATAGAAAAACGCCTTCTATTTTTATGCTCGAAGGTGTTTATCAGTGTATAATACAGAATAGGAAAGAATTGCGTTATGTTGGAACGTGTCATAAGTTTGGACAAACCGATTAAAGAAAAACTACACTATTCTTGGTGCTGCAGTTACTAGTTTTCTGCACGTCATCGAAGTAGGTTGTCGTTGTATTATTATCAAAGCCTTTAGCTACAGTTAATTTCTTACAAAAAATTCGTTAAGTTTTTACTTACTTATTTCTAAGTAAAATGTGTCACCAGTGCATCACGCTAACTGTCGGAAGATAGAAAGATCGTAGATAAACTGTGAATATCCTATTTTGAATGGTATATCGACAGCAACCTGTGCTTTATGCCGTCATTAGATTTTCTAGATGATATTCAAAGTTAAAATTTTTCTAAGTTGGAAGAATTTCATGCCATTTGTGTATCCAATGCATAGATTGAGCACATACTGTAAATTTGCATAACTTTTTTCCACTAATATCTTTTCCGCTTTAGTTGCTTTCATGTAGCAACTAAAAGGTGGCAAAAGTTTATATCAAAAGCCAAGTTAAGATATGTTAAGGGCTTTATCTCATTTTATCCTGTAAAGTTTTCTGTGGAAATGGGAGTCTTAGGCTCTTGCCTTCATAAAATGGAACATTATAACAATTATAAAAGCCTATAAATAGCTTGCGATTCTTTTGGCATTTAGTGCCCATAATTTTTCCTGTATTGTATTAATAGCTTCTGTTGATGATTCATAAATGAGTGTGTCCTTTTTTAATACAGTGTGATTCCAAAAAATATTTTCTTGAAAACTCCCCAACTTATGCAACTCTCCCCTACATGTTTTCGCGGCGGCTGTCACAAGGCTTACTGCCAAACATTCAATAAACCACTCCGACCACTGGCTTTTCCGAAGAATACTTTGGAAAGGACATTTCTCTGTTTTTATGGGGTGATAAATTCTAATTTGCGGAAATTTTATGGAGGCAGCAACAGCTGAAGAATTTGGATCAGTCTATAGATGATGCACTCCGAAAAACTTGTTTCACTTTATAATAGATTAGGATGAGGAAAAGATTTTAAATTCGTTATTAGCCTGCTAGTCCATATACTGTACGTAGAAACAATACGAAACATGGCTTAACTTCAATGCCAAGAATTTTAAACGTATTGGTCTACAAGTGTTCTAGACATTTCGATCGAGTTCGCAGATACCACTATAACATTGTTCATTTTTAGATCTGTTATTCGTGTCAGTTATGTGGCATTAAAAACGCGGATCCTTCCACGTTAATGAAATTTGAGAAAACCTTCATAAAGATGAAGATACCATTTTGAAATTCGCGCATGTAGAATGCCATTTTATGCATGATAATGAAGGCACAAACACGTGATAGTTCAACGATGAACTTTAACTTTTCTTACGAAACGCCTTTTGAAGACTTTTGAAGGAATTAGTTCTTCAAATAACTCTTCTCAATGAATGCTTTTTGTTGTACACTAAGCTCCATGTTGTATTGTGTCACATGATTGTGTATAACTAACGACGCCATCTGTCATGCATAAAAAAGAAGTTTCTACGGCGCGAATTTCAAAATGGTATCTTTTTTGTGAGATTCAGTACAATGGAAAATGTGGACTGCAGAACTTTTAGAATTACACTTTGTTTATTTCATACATTGTTCTACGCTTTTTAATAGTTTAACAAGATAAAATACCCATAGCCTAATTTGGACGTATCTATAATTTAAGAACTTAATTTGGGCAATTTCATTCGCGTTTACCCGACGAGATAGACACAGATGCTGAAAATTGTTCTCTGGACAGGATATCGAGACGGTTTTTTCCCCCCATTGTTTTCTTTTAAACTCTTTCTCTCTCTCTCTCTCTCTCTCTCTCTCTCTCTCTCTCTCTCTCTTTATAAATATATTTTTTGTTTTTTTTTTGTGATGGTTGCTATTTTGTGCTTCTGTTGTGACTTTTTTCCGTAAAAATTTTTCGACAGGGACGGATGAGTGATGGCCAGCGATACGTGAAGGCGGCGGTGTCCTGACCGAGTGAAGAAGATGGCCTCCATGGGAAATGACATTCATATATTTTTCCGTTTCCATTTTGAAGCCCCTTTTTCTTTTATTCCCTCTCCCCCATTAAATGAAGCCATTAGGGGCAGCCAGGAAAAGGTGATTGACAATGGTTTCGACGAACAGGATGCGTCGCGCATTGGAAAACAATGCAATGGATCTCTTTCGCTTTTTTTTTTATTTATTTTTTTTTACTTTTTAATATAATTTTTTTTATATTTTCCTTATCTCGCTTTTTAAATTCATCGTGGTTCGTTTTCCATCTGCATTCCCCTCCCATGCACCCTAATGGCATTGTCAGAGAATGAAAGAGAAGGCTGCCGTAAATATTTTATTTCCTACTGACAATATGTCGTCTTGATTTCTAAAATATATCCCGTGGACGTAATCCGTAAAAAAGAACTTATTTCCTGTGCGGTTTCGAGTAAGACAAGAGGAAGGCAGCACAATGCTTTATATCTCTCGACGTTAAGTAAAAAGGCAGAGACAATGCTCTTCCACTTTATTTATGCTAACATTAAAAAGGGGGCTTTTAGAAGGGAGTAGGCAATTTTGTGAAAGAAGAAACATTTTTTCTTTCCTTTTCTTTAATTGATGAAACCATAGCTAAAGTAAAATAGGAAATATAAATCGTTAACTTAAATTGCTTAACGGTGGTACGGAAAGAGAGAATGGGGTTTCAGAAAAATTTATTTTGTCTGTTGTGTTTTTACTGATTAAGCTTTCAGCAATAGTCATTAATTAATTGGGGAACGTGATTTAGATGGTAAGTGTTTCCGATTGCTGATATCGTAAAAGGATGGCGCACAGTTTTCAACGAACTTAAAAAGGTTCGCTACTGAATTCTACAATTCTGTCTGCCCGCACTCTTTTTATGATGCGGGACAAATGATAAGTGAAATGATTGTGTCGTTCATCGATGATTACGTTTATCGCATCTAAATTTTTGTGCGACCAATTTTTGTTACCGAGATATCGGCCAAAAACCGTATTTCCGAAATAGGCTATATTTCGTAAATGGTGAGTCATAGTAAAATGGAACCAATATAGTTTATGGGTACACATAAAATCAATAAATTTTTATATTGACGAGTGGTCAATAATCCGGCAAATACTGTCTAAAATTCATAACAATCTGATGAGGCGGGGGTTAAAGTGGAAATTTGGCCAGTAATGAGTCAACAAACACTTGAGTAAATTATAAAAAAAAAATTATTAATGACAGTAAAAGAAAAGAAACTAGAACACAAAGACACAAAGCGTGTCTACGGATTAACAATGGTAGAAGTTAAAAAAAAAATTATACACGATCAAAAATAAAATATGAATTTAAGTACTCACAGTGTCTCGCACAAGTACTGGTACAAAAAAAAATGAATAAATTACTCAATGGAGCGGTAGTACAGTCGTGGCCTCTCGCGATGCACAGTTAACTCGACAGCCTAGAAGCATGGTTCTGCGGATGAAAAATATTCGGATATGGAGAAAAAAGATAGCAAAGACTGTACCATCCGATCGAATAGGCTTCGTGGCCAGGCCCAAACATGGTACAATCTTAAGGCTGGAGCAAGCAGAAAGAAATACTAGCAAAGTAAGTGGCCACCATGACTGCACAGGAGAAGTGAAGGTGGCAGAAGCAAGGAAAAGATGAAGAATGTTCTAGAACAAACAAAATATAACACTAATTGCGCAATAATTTTATAACATCTCGCGACCGAGTTAATTAGTTGCGAGGGAAAATCGTCACACGGGACAAGAGCTCGCATCACGCGAGTTCGAAAAAAAAAGAATATTTATGACAACAATAGTCCACGCGCCACAATAATGAATTACTTAAAACTAAATACAAATTATCAATAAAAATAACATTTGGAATAATAAAATAAATATTATCATCCACCACGAGATTTAATGAAAACCAATAGTTTCTTCATTAGTCATAAATTGCGATTTCCCGAACATAATCGATAACCGATATTCAATATCTTAATAAATGACAGCCGATTCCGATGTGACATATAGTAGAATCAATAATAAGCATAAATTTGAAAAAAAATTCAAAATTGTACCATAGGATGATATGAACTCTAGTCTTCACTCATTCTTCAATATGGCTTTTAATATAAACCCTAGTGCATTGAGATAAAATTTATCAACTCAATAGACACTTTTTGCAACCTCAAACGATATGCGAAATACGAAAGGCGAAATGCGAAAGGTGACATTTCGTCTTTCTCCTTTCGTATTTCATTTTGCGAGTTTTTGCACCCGCGAAATAAGAAATGCGAAAAGAATAATGCGAATAAGAGAAATTCCAGATTTTCGATACTGCCAGCATCAGGTTTTACTTCTACACTACTCAGCTCACTCTGATATCTGATTCTCAGCAACATGTCAGCAAGGAGATGTAAGTATTAATAAAGTTTAAAGCTATAATTCGTGGTGGGATTTATCATTGTGTTAAACAACTGCGAAGCAGTTTCCTCGTCGGACGCCATGTTGGTTAACGCGAGGAACTTGCTGTCAGAGCGTGGAGGTTGCGCGCAGCACGCATGCGCGACGACAAATTTGGTTACCAAAGGTGGCAACGAAATTTTTTAGAATTTTCGTATTTCGTTCGACAAAACCTGGCATGACCTAACGGTACATGGCAGTCACATGATCAAAATGACACCTATCGCATTTCACCTTTCGTATTTCGCATATCGTTTGAGGTTGCAAAAAGTCTCTAATAAAAGAAAGCCATTTTGCAACAATCGTATGAAATAGGACATACCTCATTGCGAATTACTGCTTGCTTACGGTTTCGCTAATTAAACTAACGGCATAAGCTTTTTAATTTATATAATTCATAAGAAATAAGAAATAAATACTGGAGCTAATCCAGGTCGCAGAATTTTTCGACCTAACAATTGAAATCGTAAATTTAATTGGATACGCCCATTCAAACTTTCATTGAACAGATTTTTTTTTCGTTCAACAATGGTGCGAACAAACATATATATATTTTGAATTGTTAATCTACTCCCTTTGATTGCAGGTCCTCTAACGGTTATTATTTTTAATCAAATCTATGTTCATTATTCCTGATCCGGATCACCTGAAGAAGGCTTCAGTCGAAACGCATTGTGAAAAATTATTAATAAATAATAAATATTCACATTTATTGCTCTGTTTGTCCTACTACAGTAAAATCTGTCTATAGTGGACCCTGTATGCAGGGTGTTGTATAATTCGATGACCAACTTTTGGAGGGGTGGTAGTATGAGTGATTCTAAGCAAAAATCTTCATATGAACATGGGTCCAATTTGATCGCTAACTGAGATATGAACAGAAATAAAAATGCCGCCACAAAGATCTACAAGTTAATAATTCAGGTTCTGCAACGCCTAGAGTAATGAATTTTGGAGAAATAATAGGGTACATAAAACTCTGTATACCGTTAAAATTTGATCTAATTCCAACGAGTAGTTTCCGAGTTACGCAATCAACATCTTAACACGTGCTGATTAGTACGCGCATATGAGCACTGCATATCTCAAGTTTCGCATTCGTACCATTGTTGAGGACGGAGAAAAAAAATTACATTACTTTCTGGGCTACCCTCGTAGATTAATAAATACAGTAAAACATGTCTATAATGGAATCACTTGGTTCCAGAATATTATTCCATAATGGACAGGTTTCCACTATTCTTTGAAGTTTTCGGACTGCGTGCGCAAAGTTTCTGTTTCTTCTGACAGATAGCGTACGTGCAGCAATGGTACAACATGGCGTCTGTAAGTGATGTACGTTACAACCAGCGTGTCGTCATTGAATTTCTCACTGCGGAGCAAGAAACGGTTGGAAACATTCACAAACGTTTATGTGCAGTTTATGGAGCATCAGCAGTCGACAGAAGTACGGTTAGTCGCTGGGCACAGAGGGTGAGGCCATCAGAAAGCGGTTCGGCGGAGCTTCAAGATTTGCCGCGGTCGGGGCGGCCATCCTCGGCTGTCACACCTGACAAAATGCAGCGTGCTGATGCGCCCATTCGTCAGGACCGACGCAGAACGACTCGGCAGTTGGCGCTGGAGCTGTCAATCAGCAAAGGAAGTGTGGGTGAAATCATCCGCGCGTTAATTACACAAAAACGTGTCACGATTAGGCCTAGTCACGATGGGTTCCTCCCGATGGAAGAAACACAAAGGTCTGAGAAAAAACATTTCTTCTGAGTTGCTGCAACGTTTTGAAGCTGAGGGGAAGCCTTCTTGTCCCGGATTGTGACAGCTGATGAAACCTGGATTTTGAGCCCGAAACAAATCGACAATCGATGGAATGGCGTTATCCACAGAAGAAAAAATTCAAAGCAACTGCTTCTGCTGGTAAGGCCATGATAATTGTATTTTGGGACCGTGATAGTGTCATACTCATTAATGTGATGCCGAGAGGCAGCACCATTAATTCTGAGGCATATGTGAACACATTAATTAAACTCAAGAAGCGCACAAACTCCCCGTACATTGAGGCACTTGTCCCATCGTTTCAGAAGCCCCCTCAAAACAGTAAGATAAAATTCTTTGGGGTGCTGCCTCAACCAGGCGGTGTCTTCCCTTTGTACAAATTCATCGTCATTTCGATTAAGGAGACCGAATAGCTTCATCGTAGGGAAAGTGTTCACCCGAAAGATGATGTTTAAGAGGGCCGAACAAATGAAATTCGCATGGAGCAAGGTCAGGTCTATACGGAGGATCCTCGAGAACTTTCCGCTTGAACTTTCTCAACATCTCAGTTGTTCTGTTGGCAGTAAGAGGATGTTCAATCTTCTTGGATTACGAGGGCATATTGCTTTTCATATAGCCCTAACTTTGTTCCTCACGATTTCTTTGTTCGGTCCTCTTAAACATCATCTTTCGGCCGACGATGAAGTAATACAAAGGGAAGTCTTGTGGTTTTGTGGGGCTTGTGAAACGATGGGACAATTTCCTCAATGTACGGGGAGATTATGCTGAGAAAGGGGCATCCATCTTGAATTGGAAGGAAGCGTGTTAGAATGCCTTTTAAAAGGTCAAACATGCAATGAGTTACAGTAAAGAGTCGGACATTGCCTGACTTACAGTAAAGAGTTCATTTTCCACACCGAGGCCTTGCAAATGAAAATAGTTTTCAAATCAGTACTCGTATTTGTTTCATTTCTATATCCATTAGCAACTTACTTACTGACTTCCCCTCGTATTTTCGACAGTTGATATTTGGTAAGTAGGTTGCTATGGGTATGTCCTACTTCACTATTTAGTTTGGTTTCGAATGGTCCATGAAATCGGAGTTATGGGGATTGGAGTTATATCTTCCATCTTTTTTGTCTTCCACTTTTACCCTCATTTTTAATTCCACATTTTATTCCAACTTTTTAAAGGACAGCTCTACGATCACATACAACTTTATTTAAATCGAAAGATTAGCGCATTAATAATCTCGTGGCATATTTAAAAATTTTTTAATTCGAACCTTAAATGTGTGAAAAAACAAATATTTCGAACGCAATTTTCAATAATGGGGCGTCCATCTTGGTGACATCAACGGAAGCATGGAGTTCAGAGTATAAATTAATATTCTCACGCGAAATATGCCACAATGTGCTAATCTTTCGAGTTAAATAAAATTGTATGTGACCGTGAACTTGTCCTTTAAGCCTTTCAATAGAGCCATTTTTTTCTTATACTCAGGGTATCCTCTACTTTCTTATACCCTTATTAATTTCTTGCTTAATTGTTTGACTGTGTATTCCTATAAATGAGGAAGTCGCGTTCGCAATCGCAGAAAAAAAAACTTTCTAAATTTCTGGACTTGTACTCAGATATTTTAAGGCGAACATGTTTTAGTTAAGTACCGTACATGTAATCACTACGACAATCTGTATTCTTTGCTTTTCTTGAAAGTGAACTAGAAAGGTTTTGTCGTATGAAAGCAATTCTAAATTCTAAGAATCCCCGTCATGACTAATGGATACATTTCAATTTTATCGGCTGCTTCTTCTATATTTTTGGAAAAAAAAACCTTCCTGGCCCTTGGCGAGCAAGAATGATTTCCTATTAAGAAAGGGGTCGAGTTAATTTCTGAAGCAATTACCTTTTCCTGCGACAAATATAAAAACGTCCGTTCCACGCAGTTCGATAAGCGTTGAGGAAATGAAAAAGCATTTTGGGAGAGGGGTAGTGGAAAGATGCAGGACAGGCACCTAATTCTATTAGCTTTCTTGCCAGGGATTTAGGCGAGGCCTAAGGGTTTGTTGCCAGCGCGACGTCAAGGCCCATCGCAGCGTCTGAGTTGACAGGGTAACGTTTGGCCGCCATCGCCGCCTTAAGACACCTCTTGTCGACGAACCTCTTTCCGCTCAACCCATCACCCAACTGCTTTGAATTCGTCTTTGATTCATTCAGCGCACGACGAATGACAGGGAAAGAGCAATTCACCGGCGACACCGGTGTTAAAAGTTTGTCTAACAAGATGTAATGCGTTCGGACTGAAAGGCTGGCCCGATTTCCCTTCACGACGGCAAAGTGAAAAACAGTCCCCTACCTCTCCATGGCGCTTTTCTTTGATCACGTGAACGCTGATAAGATGATAAGGAGTTGGATCCGTGGAACCGTAAAAAATGATCGTCTCATTTCGTGAAAGGTAATCTTTCGATAACGAGCGAGGAGAAAGTAGTGGAGGGGGTCCAGGATAGGAGGAGAAAAAGAAAGAAAGAAACTAGATTTTTTTCTTTAAAAAAGGAGACGGAAGTGTAAGGGGCAAAAAAAAGTTGGAGAAGTTAAAATGGAGTGTAGGCGAAAAGAGAAAGAAATGAAGTACAAAAATTTTTTATCAGTCAAAATCTCTTCTTCTGTCACCTGCTCTGAAGGGAAAATCAAATGGAGATTCAGATGAATCATGGAGAGGTGGAGGAGGAGAGCACTTAGAATGGAACACCCGGATTAGCAAACAGAAATTGGTAATATTTGCATCCATCATCGATAAGACGGTTTCTGAATTCATATTTTGGTAAAACCTTCATGGAATCGATGGAATCTAAACGATGAGAAATGTGATTCCTTAATGTGAATCGATCTGTTCAGTTATTTTAAATGGAGGAAGAATGGATTATAAAATTTAATGTTTATTTAAAGTTAGCCAATATCGAATTTTTGCAAATTGAATTTAAACATTTGTAGCGACGTGGACCTATCTATTGGGACATTTGACAAACTAAACCTTCAAGCGAAATTGTACAAATCTACCAAGGCGTCAGGCCGCCTTTTGTAGCTGTCACAGCTTCTAGTCATCTAGACTTTTCAAAACTCCTGTAAGGACACAGCTGGAATTTTCTGCCACTCATTTAGAGCATCTGCTTATTTAGACACTGATGTTGGACGAAGTTGACAGACACGAAGCTGATGTCCTAATTAACTCCACAAGCGTTCTGTTGTGTGTGGAGGACATTTAATTTTTCCACGCCCATTTCATCGAACCATCCAGTAAAAGACCTTAATTTGTGGATGGGAACATTGTGATCTTGATGAACCATTAGACCCATTCCAAACTTCTACAACGTTATAAGCCTCGAGAAATTATCCATATAAATCCATAGCTTTCTTCACATGAACCCAGGCCACTCCAAAAAACAGCCACCGAATGCTATATCCACCAAATTCGACAATTGGTTTATAGCGTTCTCCGGACATTTCCATTTCAAAGTGTTTAACGAGATTGATCGCTCCACACAAGATACTTCTGTTTCTCTAAAAAAAATGACCCAATCCATGGTTTAATTACAATATGTTTTCAGTGTGATACCCAAAAATATTGTAGGCATGTGTTCATGTTCTGCAGAATTTAAATATTCGGATTTAAATCACGTGATCGGGAACCTATTTCACTGATCCCCTGCGGCCATTCCATTGATGCAGGAATTTGTCATCCAACCAACGACGAACCTGCAGTGCAAATGGTAGTCCACCCTGTAGTTAAATTACGATGAACTTCGTACCACTTTAACCTTCGTTGAGCATCGTGACTGTCATGGTAGTCCATCTGATACTTATCCAAATTCTGTGGTGACTATGGCAACAAAAGAAAACCGATTATCCAGGACAGTCTTCTGCAAAACTTGCCTATCTCCTAGTGAGTTTTTTAGGTCTGCTACTGTGCTGTCTCACAGGCGTTGCCCTTCACGCTTCTTCTTTACACTGAAATTAACCTGGGTGCATTGTTGTAGACTTAACCGGTCTTGTAAATTGAGATTCCACTTTGATAATGCCATTTACAAAGTCGCCGAATTCTTTGTACGACCCTGTTTCGTGTAAACCGCTCCTTTTATACCAGATTACAGATCATTCTTCCAACGGTTGAATACTTTAGAGTACTTCGTTGTTTCAATCGAGGATCCAGCTAGACGAGCATCAACAAGGAGCACTTTATGAGGTCAGTTAGTTCTTATTTCTCCCCCATGGTGATCAAATTCTGTGATTAGATTCGCTCAACCCCTTCTTAAATAAGTACATACTTCAATCACATGACCTGGAACTATTTTACATAAAAAAGGGATTAAAATTTACATATGTTTCACACAGTTTTCTAAAGAGTGCCAAGAAGTCTGTCGTTCTTCACTACATCCCATATTTTTTCGCAACCTAAGCACTCTCTTCTTCTTTTGAGCTTTATGATACTTTATAACTGTCAAAGAGGTGTCTTTGTCGCTTGTCGCAGACTTGCCAGATTTATTAAACGTGCGACTTTCCTTTCTTTCCAGGAGTCCTTGATTATTTTAAGAGGAAAGTTTTCAAGAGAATAGGAAAATTAAAATGGCCGTCAGTCTCTTCCCCCCAGAATAATGTATGTTTTGGTAATTCCTAAAATGGAAGAAAAGGAGAACGGAGGTACAGCTTCTAATTTCGTACTTCGACTGATGGAAAAATTTCGCCAGGACACATTTAGATTGAAGTTGATTAAAGGTTTTCCCATCCCATTCCGAACAGCGTCTTTCTTCTCTCCGCACAGCTCATGGATGATTGATTGATTGAGAGAGAGGCAAAAGGTGAAGACCCTTTCCTATTTCAGTACCTGATGGGACCCACAATGGAGGGGTAGGAAGGCCACGCTTGTCTGGAACTCCTGCTTCTAAGCCCTTATTATAATACGCCGTTTGATGACAGCAAAGTAAGGTCCTCTTCGCCTTCCCATTATTTCTCCTTCTTCCTTCAATTTATTTTCTCTATGCAAACGGCGAAGATGGGTCCTCTCTCTCTCTCTTTCTTTTTATTTTACCACCGTTTCGTTACCCCTCTTCTCTCCTCTCCTTGTTCGTCTTTCCTTCTCAATAATCATTTCCAAGCTGATAAGACGCAAACGCAGCGCACATTAGGGTGACTGAGATTTGCAAAAGAAGACTGATTGCTCCTGTCCCCTTCGCTAGGTGACTGAGGTTAATAGAGGAGGGAAAGAGAAAGAAAGAACAGGATAAAAAGTAGATGCCACCTCCTCTCTCTCTCTCTATCCTGGCGGTTTTTTCCCTCCTTTCTGTTCGTATTGATTTCACTGTGGTCTCCTCGCAACGGATGTTCTTACGCGCATGCGCGACTGACTGATCTGAGTTCAACGCGAGTAGACGACAACCCAGAGGACAACAACAAAAGAGGGAATGATTTGGAGATTTTATTTTGATAATTGATTGGTACTTTTTGTCGTGTGCGAGTAGTTTTGAATTTCAGAAGATGTTCGTTTTGGCAGTCTGTTGTCATCCAGGAATAAGATTTAAACGTAGTTAAAGTTTTTGCAATTTACAACTGTGAAAAGTACTGGAGTTTAGAGCAGTAAGATGCAAATACACACACTAGCTAAAGAATTAGAAACACGCGTAAATTTGTTTTAATCCTCTGCAAAATAGTTAAAGTCATGTGATTCAAGCGTGTACTTATTTAAGAAGGAATCGGGCCACTCTAATCACAGAACTTGATTAGCGCAGGGAAAAAGAAGGTCCTAACCGACTTTCAAAAGGGACTCTTTGCTGGAGCCACGAAGTAGCAGCTGACTGGATTCGCGATATCTAGTATATTAAATCGTTGGGAAAATGAACTATAGTCCTTGTCTAAAAGAGGTAACTGTGACTCAAAGGCAATCAGTCATGAACGACATCGCTCTTCTACGGAGTAACAGAATACCCACTGCGCAACAATTATTTTTAATCAAGGCTGTTGCCGACCTTGCACCGTGAATTCAAGCGCATGCAATCGCATGCATATACGAAAACCTCTGATTAATGTAAAGAATATCTGATGAATCACGATACACGCTGGTTTATACTACACCTTCTAGACACAAGACCTCGGCGCAGAAGGCTTGTTCTCATCAATAGCTATGTCAGCCTCCTATCGCTAGAAGTATTCACATATATACTAGAGTTGGCCGGAAAATCTCTCAGCAAGAAATGGAGACCTTGAGAAAAATCCTAAAAATTGAATTTTAAGATTCAAAAATTTATGATTTAAAATTTTATATAGAATATCCGAATAGATACGTTAACGTGCATAGCGATGGGAGGCTGACATTGTTACGAAAACTCAAGCCCCTTCTTTGCTCACTGCCTACTGTTATAACGTCATGGTCTTCTGCGCCGAGGCCTTGTGTCTAGACAGTGTTATTTTATACCAACGACAGGTAGAGGATTTATCGGGAAGCCCATACAGCAATGATTTTTATCGAGACAACGAAAGGTTTCGTTGGTGGTGTCGTGGTCTGGAGCTTCTTCTGCTGGTATGGAACTGGTCCCCTGATTTTCATGAAAAATCGGGTGCGTTCTACGGACCGCTTGAATATTGTAGTCCAAAATCCATCCGGCAAAACTGCATTTTTCCTGCATGTCTCGGCTTCTTCATCGCGCGCGGTCACATTTAGGATACAAGCACAAAGTCCCTAGAGCTCCCAGATCTCATTGGGGAATATTCAGAATGTTTTGGAATGATATATGCGACTTCAAGATCCTGTTACAACATATCTCCTAAGAGAACTAAGGGAATTTCTGGTGAGAGCCTGGACTTCCATTGACTTCCAAGTGCATCGACACCTTATTGACACTATGCCAATCCACATACATTCGGTCCAAGAGATCCAAGAAATATTAAAACGTTTCTAATTCATTGGCTAGGTGTGTATTCCTCTAGGCAAGAACCTAATTTACTCTGAAGTTTGATCCAATTCATCCATTGAAGTCGGAGTTCTGGGGGCCAGTTAATTGAACTTATGGTTCTGTTACTTTCTTATAATTTCTCCTCAGACATGGAGGTATCTACAAATACGGAAGTGAAGTTTCGCTAATTTTTGATTAACAAGATTACAGATTTTTGGAGGCAACTTTTACGATTATCCTTCAGCAATTGTAGCACAGCACTATGCGTTCTTTTCAAGAGCTCAAGGAAAAAATTTAGAGAAAACGCTAGTGGAAGTTTACATTCTTTCATTTTAGTTTGTGAGCGGTTTATATTGTACAGAATTCTCTGTTGTTGAGTTTACTAATGGTAGGTTGTTCTTTTGTGGTGTGTGTGTGTGTGTGTGTGTGTTTAGACACTCGTGTCGCCTAACTTCCTTCTTTCTTCACGTCTTATTTTTTTTATTTTTTTATTTTTCTCTCCTTCCTCTGTTCAGTTTTTGTCGTCCTCTTGTGTTTGTCATTAGCAGTTTGTCGTGTGCACTCGGTGCTTTGCTCTCTGCCGTTAATCCGAGTGAGTGAATTCTCGTCTCGTTTCCAGACCTTTCTACCTCACTTCCGTTTCCGTTTGAATGGGACTCTGATTGCGATTGTGAGACTCAGCATCACCTCGGACGCTTAACAAGATGACTTCGCGATTGAGGTCTTTCTTCTTGCCACCATTTCCAAAGTAACGTTGATCTTCAATAGTAGTGCATTCAAAAAATTTTTCTTTTATCCCCAAATTTCAGAGAAACCCCACTTAAAGTGAGCACTGCTTATGTGGAACATTTATATGCTCCAATTTTGATTTCAATTTATGGAGAATAGTTAATTTATTAATTAAAAGAAAATTTCTGTATATAAGGTGGAAGGGAAAGTCTGATCCTCCTCAAATAACTCAAGATTGAACATATGTATCTGAAATCTGTCAATTCAGACTACTAGGAAATTATGGGTGGCCTATCTATTGGCCCAACCAGACAGATCCTGAAAATGCAAATTAAGCCAAATGTAAATTGCATCTTGCAAAACTATAACAGATAAGACAAAACTCCTAAGTGTAAAGTTGCAGAGCATGAAACTCTCGCCATCTTAATAAGAAATTCATCAAAATATTTGCTTGATTGTGTGATAAATTTTCCCTCAATTGTATATTTTTGAAAAAAATGTCTTCCCCTTTGACGATTCTCATTGTTGACAATAATAATGACGAAAAAACATCGGGTGTCCATTAAGTACTGATCCAATTTTAAGGGTCATATAGGGCGTTTCAAAATTTTTGTAATTTGCATTAAACAACACTATGTATTATTGTCGGCTACTGAAGGCAAAGGCCGAATTCCATTTACTAGGTTAAAGAGTATCATCTCTAATTACGCTAAGTCCATCGACCAAAGTAAAACAGGTGTTGCATGAATCCCGCCGGAATATCGAAGCTCAAGTAGCTCATGGGCCGAGTCACGTAAACGGAATGGAGGCATTTTATATAAGTTTTTACTTACAAATAAATGTTTGATTATCCTCCCTTGGTGATTCGAAACGTGAGTCCTGTAATCTAGCTCATGCCACAATCTTTCCGTCAGCGTCGATGGTAGCAACTGCATCCGTGCTTACGAAACGAGTAATTACGCCACATATCTGTCACAAAGAAAATTCGTACGTTTTCCAATGTATAAAACACGTAGGATACATTTTATATATGACTTTATGCATTACCAGACTTTGAAATCCCGAGGGAATTATCCAAAATAAAGTATATTTTAAGTTTTTGGAGAATTCTCATTGGAAAGGAAAACATGTTGAGGATAAAATACAGGGTTATTCAAAATGAATGATGCAAAAAAAACAAAAACAAAAACAAAACAAACAAACAAAAAAAAAAAAAAAATACGTAGCGGTCACCAGTATAATCAAGATATTTTAAAAAGACGAATATTAAATGAAAGATAAACTCTCCAAGTTTCATTTAGCAATGCTGAAAAACCTGCCAGTTCGAAAAGGCTCACTAGAGGCGCGTTGCAAACCACCTACCTCGACATGAAATGAATAATGTGCCACTGATGCTGTGCCCCCCCCCCCCCCAGGTCACCCGACCTAACGGCCTGTGATTTCTTTGTGAGGCTACGTGAAGGACAATGTCTTCGTACCCCATTACCGCATGACTTACAAGAGCGGCGAATTTCCCAAGTGATCGACGCAATTGGTGAAGGTGTGCTGGCAAGGGTGTTGAAAGAAATTGAATATCGTTTAGATTTCTGTCGTGTCACAAAGGGCTCCCATATATTTACAAAATACGGATATCATATCTTTCATGTGATATCCGTATTTTGTAAATAACCGATTATACTGGCCACAGCTACGTTTTCTTTTTTACATCATTCATTTTGAATAACCCTGTATACACTCTTGTGCCGAAAATCATGGGATAGCAGTGTACTACCAAGGGAATCCCTCGAACATGTATGTCACAGATTTCCACCAAATTGAAATATGTTACACAATTGAATAAGAGAGTGTGAAATTTTGTTTCTTTCAAAATAAACCACGAAAACGAAAAAATTTGAGCACACATACAAGGACTCCATTGTTAAAACGGTGTGTGTGTGTGTGTGTGTGTGTGTGTGTGTGTGTGTGTGTGTGTG
>JAHWFO010041953.1:1409730-1429181 GCA_023313115.1 Rhysida immarginata | reverse complement strand
TGTGTGTGTGTGTGTGTGTGTGTGTGTGTGTGTGTGTGTGTGTGTGTATTAATGCGCTTAACGAAACTTCTTTCTTCCACTACTCAGCAATAAGCGCGAATCCATTTCAGATGACGACAATTGAATGGCTTCTCAAGTTTCTAAACAAACTTACTTTTTAAAAATAGATTATTACAATTAGCTAATTGCCTTCCATTACAAAATGTCTATAGTAATTAATAACCATTTCCTTAATTTATTATTTCATTTTATTAAGTAATTCGGTAATCAAACACGGGGGCTGGCTTCATGTGCAACGTCGAGTATACGTTGCGTTGGTGAGGGGGTGCATTATAATTTTAAATAAAAATAGTATTCATAGATGCTTACCTCATCTTATAAATTATATCCAGACGAATAATTGTACAGCGAAATTAAGGTTTTATGCTTAATAACAGTGTTTTAACTGCAATTCTTTGACGACCGCTCTAACGTTTTTGCTTTTCCCTCTTACCGCCATGTTTGTTAAACTGTGCGTACTTCCGGAGCGCTCCACTGCCGCTCAACGCTATCGCTTCCACGGTGTGCTTGCGCGCAAAAAAAGGCTATGTGGGGTTCCCTTGTAAGTGGCAGTAGCATCATGTGCAAACAGTATCAACATGCAAATCAGTGTCAGTAGGTTTAGTTACGCTGTAATGAGTAAGGGGTGAGGTGTTCAGTGTGACAATGG
Source organism: Rhysida immarginata (assembly GCA_023313115.1). Lineage (NCBI taxonomy): Eukaryota > Metazoa > Arthropoda > Chilopoda > Scolopendromorpha > Scolopendridae > Rhysida > Rhysida immarginata. The sequence goes on along the minus strand of JAHWFO010041953.1, from coordinate 1,428,472 downwards.
CTACACGAAGAGAGCTATTTAAGTTCGAACGTGGCCTGGTATGGGGAGCACAACGTATGGGTCGTTCAATATCGGAGGTGGCTCAAAAATTCAACATCCCACGGTCCACAGTTTCAAGAGTCTACCGAGAGTACCAACTTGACGGCATTACTTCCCACCATGGACAACGCAGTGGTCGACCACACATTCTTAATGAACGGGACCAACAGCGTCTGAGTAGGAGGGTCACCGCTAACACGCAACTGACACTACGCCAAATGACATCATTTTTTGACCAGGGTGATACTAGAACTGTATCGATACGAACTGTGCAACAAAATCTGGTCCACGTTGCACTGTGGCACTTCGCCGGGTTAGAGGAGATCCCATGCGTTATTAGTTGCTATCCCATGACTTTTGGCATGTGAGTGTAGAGTGAAGGAAAAAGTCGAAGACTTCAATAAAACACTTTAAAATCCAATGTTTAAAAATATGAATTAAAAATAACAACTTGTGCAGAATAAAACGTGATGTTTCACTTCAGTTTCGTCTTTATTATTCATTTGCCTGTTCTTTGTAAATCCTTTTAACACTGCACAGCGCCTCCTTCTTTCCTATCGGTGACGTTTACAAATACAATGTTTGTTCGTGAAATCCATCTTCCCATGTCATCATTAATCCCCCTATCAAATTTAGTGCCATTTCCGGTTGTGAGATCGAGCTACAAATGGTTCTGAGTTCTGTCAATTCAATTACTAACACCATATAAACTGGTATTTTATTGTTTTTAGTAAATTAAGAAGCGAAACTTCTCGGGTGATAATTTCCTATAAGAACAATCAAGAAATAATTCTTTTTCTCTATAGAGTTAGTCTTTTCCTTACACTTTTAGAAAATTCTTGACGGGAATATTTTTTTCTTATTAAAAAATGTTCTGCGACAGGTGTATTTGACTATAAAAGCTGCAAACGCTTTAACTTTCTTTTTTTCTCAGATAAATTCTTTTTTTTTGATTGATCGGCGTCAGACTTAAGTGATTCTCCATTAAAACTCAAATTAATCGATAAATAAATAATAAAGGAGACGATAGTAAGAAGGGAAAACATCTGCGTCAGCCTTTCTTCGGCTCCCTTTTTTCAGGATGGTTTTATTCTTTTTACTCACCGTCAAAAACAGTTGGATTTACTGTAGTCCGCCTTCTTTCTCTCTCTCTCTCTCTTAGCGTTTTTATCGAATTGATTTTCATTCTGAGGCAGAAAGGCAAACCCGTTGAACACGCGGATTCTGTTTTTTATCTTTCCAATTTCTCTATCACCGGGTTTTAGGAGGAGACTAAAGCATTGACCACACCGTGAAGTATATGTTCCTGAAGGTTAAGGGTGGCGAAAATAAAGATAAAATATCGAGAGAGAGAGAGGAAAGGAGGAGACATAGAAGGAACTGTAATGAAAATCAATTTAAGTGAGAAAGGAAAGGCAACATAAGTCCACTCATTGAAGATCGGCATAATAATGTTCGATTTATTTGAGAATCATTCTCAATTTATTGAAAAGAAATAAAATTAGAATCTCTTTCGAAAGAGAAATTTTTCAATCATTACGGCTTTCAAACGTTTAATTGGAAATTAGACATAAGGAGGTAATCGTGATAGGTTTCTACTTGTTTCTACACGCACATTGGCCAATGAATTAGAAACAAGTGTGAATCATAAGTACCGTAAAAGCGCAAACAAGCGCCGCACTGCAAATAAGCGCCGCACCCTAATTACCGCCGCACCAATTCTAGGTAATAAGGCCGCACTCAATTATCGAAATTGTCGATGCCGCCACCGAGTTGATTTCAGTTGACTTCAATGCATAAAATACCGCACTGTAAACGCACTGCGATATCATTGGCAGACATTCTCTCTACTGTTTCATGCGATTAGCAGACCTATTCTGAGTAAATGGTAAGCTTTATTCTTTATATTCGAACTTACCAGAAAACGCCTGCGTGGTTTGAGGGTGTAGGTTCTTCAACCTTAAATGAAAAGGAGCTGAAGATGTGGCCCTTAGAATCCGAGCACCTTCTCTGGAGAACGTCTTGAAACGGACAGCAATTGCGTGGGCAAAATTATCCGAAACATTATCAGAAGTTCATTTTTGCATTGTGATATTGCCATTGCAGTTGACGGAAGTGATGTAACCTGCTTAAAAGGTCCAGACATGGAGGAAGGACGTAGAATGTTGGCAGAGCAAAAAGACTCCACGGCTCCAGTCTGTGGTGTTATTGACAGCGAATACGAAATTGTGATTGACGAAAGTGATGGTGATTCAAATTTTGATAAAGAATTGTAAATAATTCATGATTGTACCGTTTGTTCAATAAACAGTATACATTTTTTTTAAATTTTGTGAATTATTTTTTTCAGTTTTCTATTAAAAATATGCGCCGCACCGGATTTGGTCGGAACCGAATAACCGCCGCGGCGCTTATTTGCGCTTTTACGATAAATTTATTTTTAATCAGTTTTTATGTAAAATACTTTGAGATCATGTGATTCAAGCGTGTACTTATTTAATTAGGAGTTATATGAATCTAATCATAAAACATGATCTGCAAGGCAATAAAGAAGGACCTAACTGATTTGAAAAGGGGTTCGTACTGTCAAATTAAAGCTACGATTGAAACAACAAAGCAGCTCACTGGATTCTCGATTCCAAGTATTCAATACAGTAAAAAAAAATACATTCTGTCTAAGTTGGACATAAATACTGGATTTTCTAAAGATGCGATATCCAGAGTATTCACTGGTCCACACTAAAGTCTCTCATAGACAATCAATTATTAGTGAGAAGACCGCCATTTTAAACAGGGAATCCACTGTACAACAAGTTGCAAATGATTTTAACCAAGGCCGTTCCGGGAAGTGGTGATTTAGCATTGTCGTCCAAATCGGTAGTCGCTTGCCTACACCTGATTTCTGAAAAGAACGGAAAGTCTTTATTGGTAGTCTTTATTGATTTCTGAAAAGAATTGGTAGTCTGTATTGGTGTCTGGTTCGTCGTGACTGGACACAGGAAGAATAGAAGACGGTTATGTTATTTGACGAATCACGATACATGAGCTGATTTTTGAGCTGAGTGAGCGAAGCTCTTTACCGACGAGAATGTAAAACTTTGTCCTCTAACTCCTCTAACTCCTCCGACACCACTTGACCGATTTCAACCAAATTTTGCTCAATTAAAATCAAGCCATCGAGGAATAATCACCAGAAAAAGAATTTTCTCTATGATTTGCTATAGAGAAAATCACGCGCTAAGAAAAAATTCGTTTTTCCTCTAAAATCGATTCAACAATGAAAAATGAAATGTAAACAATAGAAAAGCGCGCCAAATAGAATTTTTTCATTGAATATACGGCGAAGCCCTGTTCAATTTTTTGCAAAACGGAAAATCGAAAAATATTTGATAACGTCATAACTCAAACTTAACAGTTAAAACATTTTTTGTTTGTTTTAGTTTATTGCATTTCTCCTATTAATTTCTCAATTTCAAACAGATTATGCCGCCACGACCACGTCGAAGAGGCAACATAGGAAGGCGAACAGCAAACACACAGGCACATACAACGAGGAGAGCTCAAGAGTCACACGTTGTCACAGATGCGACTGTAAATATTGTTCAAATTGCTGAACAAAACGACCGGCGATTGGCTATGAAGTTTATTGCGGAATTGAATGCAATTGTGTACAAATCATGCACAGTTTGTTTCTGTTTGTTTTTGATTAAGGATAATGGTCGTCACATCTGCAACTCCTGTAACAAATATCCAACAAAATATACCATTGATAACAACATGCAGCCTATGCCAGTTCCAGAAGAACTGAGTGGTTTAACAAAAATTGAGCGGGCACATGGTCAACGTTATCCTCCGACTAATCAACTCACTCAGCTCTTTTTTGCAAGTGCCCGTTGGCACCCGTTGCACACCTAGTATTTTTATTGACGGTAGCAGAGGCTTTGGCGGGAACTCCAGCATGCCTTAGTCGTGTGCCTTCCATTGTTGCCGACTAAACTTACAATGCTGGATTCTTATCCTCATGTGACGGCTTTTTCATGGATGACAATGCTACTGCTAATCGCATCGGTTGGATCGGCAGTGGTTTAGCGAGCATGAATTTGATTTCCGTCGTTTACCCTGTTTGCTCCAGAGCCCAGATCTTAACCTCATAGAGAATATTGAGGACATGTTTGAACGCCTGGTCTTTCAAGTTCTTATATACCTTATTGACTATTCTAACCCGCATACATGCTGTAATCAGGGCCAAAAGAGTTCTATTATTGATATTAAATACGTTTCTAATTCATCGGCTATTGCGCACATAGTGAGATCTAAACAAATTATTAAACATTTTTGATAATGGCAATTGCGAACATGGCTTTAAATTTGTAGAATTGGGTGGAAATGGTAATTGGATATGCATATATAAATAGAAAGTGACTTGAGATCATCTCCTTTCTCATTTCCTCCAAGTTAGAGAGAAAGGAAAAGCTTCTTTTAATTTATGCGTTATATGCTTCCCTAAAGTTTGGATTATTATACTTTCAATTTAAAAAAATATTAAGTCTAAAGTTTCTAAAGCAATCATGTCGTGGGTTTTTTTAATTTTTTAATGTATTTTTTTTTCATTTTTTGTAAAAAAAAAAAAAAAAAAAAAAAAAAAAAAAAAATACCCATAAATAATAAAAAGTCAGAAAAAGTCCTTTCAGGATACTTTATAAAGTGAGTTAGGAAATGAAAGATTTATCCTTTTTTAAATTTCACATGATGGTTGGTAAATTTATTTTATGTGATGGGATTTTCTTTCTCCTGTCGCGTTCATTCTTTTTAAAAACTCCTCAATTGACTAGCAAATGAGTTTGGAGATACGTCACCTTAATTGATTCAACAACGTAGTACTTGCATAAATAATAATGATGATGATGATGCTGAACTTATTCTGTAGATTTTATTCCAGGGTTTTTGTTCGTCTTTCTTTCCGTCTACATCCGTCAATTATTTTGTAAATGTTATAGTGAAATGCCCGTTATGGCGAAAAGAAAGCTTTAACGTTGAAAATAATTTGATATTTCAAATAGAATTAGAATATGGAGATATTATTTTTGAAAGATTTTGAAATTGAAATTGAAAATTAAGATTTTGCTCAGGAGAAGCTAATTTTTAAAATATTGTATTGAACGGAGAAGAGTGCAATGCCTCCATGTTCAAAAGTTGTTTTTTTTAATACTATAATTAATCACTTAATTTTTAATGCATTGATACTACTAGTACCTTGAGGATTACCCTGTATTATGTAATATTAAAGAGAAAATTTAAGTGATCTTACATTCATTATAAAATTTCGTGCAATGTACAAGGTTCGACAATTAATAAAGGAGATCGACGTTACTTTGAACGTGTTCAATCATGTGCGTCCACGACAGTGCGTGTTTTCGATCTAAAAGTTTTCTTTATTCCACATATATGACGATATAAAAATTATAAAAAGCAAAAGCCGTAGTCACAATAATTGACGGATGTAGGAGAGAAGGACGAGACAGAAGAACGCTAGAATACAATAAATAATAGATATTTAATAAAAAATAAATAGAATAAAATAAATAAATCATAAATAAAAATGAAAAATAAAAAGCTGACGTTTCGGATAGAGAGGAAATTCTTAACAGATGAGCAAAAAGGAAACGGATTGGATGCTTCCACGGAACTCATCGCGACCCAGATGCCAACCCGAACTTTCTGGATTCGATTGTGACGGGACGAAATCTGGTGCTATCAACATGACCGCGAAACAAAACGACAAAGCATGGAATGGCGATTCCCAACATCCCCGCGAAAACAGAAATTCCGATTTCAAAAGTCAAGAACAAAAGGAGTGAGTTTGTCAAGAACCCAAAAGGAGTCAAGAACTTTTCTTTGACAGCACTGTCATTATCCATAAGGAGTTTGTTCCGCCTGGACAAACAGTCAAGGAGTACTACAGGGAGATTTTGCGACGTCTGATTAAGAGAATCCGTCAAATACAGCCACAATTTCATGCAAAAAGGGAGTTGGTTCTTACTGCACGATAATGCCAGACCGCACACAGCATTGCTTGTCAAGGACTTCTTAGCCAGTAACGGAATTCTGAGCTTTATCACCCTCCCTATTCCCCAGAATTGTCTCCACCAGACTTTTTGCTCTTCCCAAAGGTGAAACCAAGTCTGAATAAACACAGATTGAGAATGTAGAGGACATCAAAAAGAACATTACAGCCGAACTTGGATGGGTTAAGACAGAGAACTTCAAAGTATGTTTCCAAAACTTGTATGAGCGCTGCAATAAATGCGTAGCAGCACAAGGTTAAACTACTTTGAAAAATATTAAACAGTTTTGGCAGAAATATGTCTTGTATTTGTTAAATTGCTCCAGTCTCGATTTTTTTAATTGTCTCACCTTGTATAAAGAAATAGTCAAAACATAAAACACTGTTCACCAGTCTCTTTTCAAGGATCAAGGATGTTACTCTTTCCAAATTTTGAGACCACCAACTTTCTTGATGCTGATTTTTTAATTTTCCTACACTCAATATGCACTCAACATACAGTACATGATTGAGGAAATCGGCAGATAAACTTGGAGAGTTTTTTTTTTATGTGAAAAACAATTTAGCTTACAAACACCTTGAGGCTCTACGGCCAGTTGCATTAGTTAGAGTAAAATAAAATGATAAGTCAAACGAAATAAACGTTTTCGAGATCTAATTAATTTGTCTCTTCTTCAGATTTCTTTACTTTTTTGAGTTGTCTTTTTGAATTAATTATTAGTTTTTAATGTTATTGTTTGAAATTAATGAAAAACAATATCACGAATATTAGTGAAGTCTCAACATCTGGCAAGAGTAACATCCTGGAAAAGAGATTATTAGTTTTTGATGAGGTCATTTACATTTAAATTTTCTCTTTAATAATGTATACTTTAATTTTAAGCCTCAAAAATTTATTTCATAAAAGACAAAAAGGGTTACGATTAAAATTTTTGTAAAAAGAAAATAATTGGAATAATTTGCAGCTACGTTAAAAAATTAAAAACCTTTTTTTAAAATCTTATCCAAAAAGTTTAAAGTAATACCTCTATTTACGCGAATTCACTTTAAAGTCTTAATAACTCATAAAGTTCTGAATTTTTAAAAATTTAATCGGTCTCAAAATTCAATAATAAGATTCTCTCTACAATTAAAAATATTATTTTAAACTCCATAAATCCAAGTTGACCATTCGCTATTTAAAGAAATTCCAATTTTGACAAAGCTTTTATTAAGATAACCGGAAATTATTCCATATTTCTTTCACTTCAGCAAAATATTGCGTTTTTATTGAAATATAAAAATGCCACTACTTGAAATTTGTAAAGTAATCCCTCTATTTACGCGAATTCACTTTAACGCGGTTGAAGTTTTATTTTTAATTTTTAACAAGATTTCACCGCAGTTGTTTTTGTTTTTTTTTGTTTTTTTTTCAAATATACAAATTATTGATAAGTAGGCAACATTAAGAATTGTTTATGCGCCATTAAATGGTGACAGGTATACTTCTGTATACAGTTATAGTAAGTAAAATGTGAATAGGTAATAGAAAAATTTTAAGTTTCGTAAGATATCTTTAGGCAAACAATGACACTTAAATCAAAAAAACTATTCCCAGTAAAATATGACTCCATTTACGCTTTGTTTTCGTAGACCAACTATTCGCGCATTGGAGAATTACTCTCATTAAAAACCATTTATCAAAAATATATCTTCTTCATAAACAATTCATATCAAATATTGATTTCTGATATACAATTTTCTAAACAATTTTAAAAGAAGTTATTTTATTTAAAAAAAAATAATTAGTTAAGGCATTGTTATCCAACGATATAAGGGTTTTAGCATCAAAATGTTACGAGCACTAGCGGCTCGTGACTATAAGAAGAGGGACACAAATACAAAATTTCAGGTTCTTAGGCCTTTTCGTACAAAAGTTATAGCTTGATTTGTATTTGGAGTCTCGCGGCCCCTGCCGAGGCCTCAGAGAACTATATCAGTTTTAGCACAGCCTACTAATATATAGATAACAGCCTGTTGAATCGACACGATTTCCATTGAAATCTTAAGACCGCCTTAGTTCAACGACTTCTCACGTGAGGGCGCTTTTAGTGAGGGAAAACCTTGGTAACAACTGTGTTTACTTATACACAGAGCTGCAGCTGATCAAGTATTTTTAAGTGTCAAAATGAAACAATATTTCTAGATATTAATTAATATGCACCATTAACAAGCCGAAGAATGTTACTTTTCAAAAAAGAAATGCGACATGTTATAAAAATTTTTTTTTAACAATTACATAAGATTAAATATATATATAAGATTACATATATATGTAAATATGCAGCCTGTTTGTAGACTAATCAGTAGAACACAATAGAATTGTAGCAGTGGTAAGGTTTTTTCAAGGCTAAAAAGGCTTTCTTCACCCTACTTAAAAGCGCCCTCCTCCTTTACTGCGGTGAACTTGGAAACTGTCGATTGAACAGGCTGTTATCTACACTACATGATCAAAGGAGTTGGGACACCCCTGTGAACACCTGGAAATGGAACATCAAGGTGCACGGAAACCTCAATGCTGATGGCTACAAGACCATTCTGGATAATGGGGAACTTCCAGCGCTGTGGGAACACTTCTGTGACGGGCTGTTCCTCTTCCAGCACGACAATGCGCCTTGCCACAAAGCAAGATCCATATCCTACTGGTTTGACGAGATGCGGGTTGAAGAACTGGATTGGCCCGCCCAGAGTCCTGATCTCAACCCCATCGAACATCTTTGGGGCGAATTGGAACGACGTGTGAGATCCAGGATGGTTCGCCCTACATCTGTCCAGGAACTGACCACGACACTCCTCGAGGAATGGAGGTCAATACCTGTGGACACATACCGTAAACTTGTGGGCAGTATGCCATGTAGGGTGGAGCTTTTGCGGCTTTACGGTAGAGCAACAGGTGTCCCAACTCCTTTGATCATGTAGTGTATATAGTAGGCTGTGGTTTTAGTGTGTGATAAATAAAATTTTAAGCAACACATTATAAAAATAAAACATTTCAGGTTTCTGGACTTCTAGTTTAAAATTTCTGCTTGATTTGAGATTGAGGCCGCATGGTCCCTGCCAAGAGACTTATATAATTTTTAATATATATCAGCTAAATTTTTAAATACCACACTAAGATTAAACAAAATTTCAGGTCCCTAGGCCTTTCCGTACAAATGTTATTAGGCAGCCCTGGACGATGCAAGTGTATCAACAGAAGAAACGGCGGCTGCTAAACTACACAAAGAGATGAATGGTCAAGTTTTACTTCAAGACGTCGAGAGCAGGGCGCATACACATTAACAGAGTACATACACATATGTGTGCCGTCGTTAATAGGGTTTTAGCATCATCTAAAACCCTAAAAATGACAAAAACCCTACCCCAAACATCGTACGTGAAGGTTGGTAATTTTGTTATTGTAAAATATGTAATTTTTATTTTAAAAATATGTTTAAATTTCTGTGGTTTGCTAGTTGTGCCATTTTTAGAGGCTGAAGATGAAATGCGAAAAGCCTTTTGAGAAAAAAATTTATATGTATTTATTTTTTACAATTGAATGTTAATACTCTCCATCGTTTAATCAATTATAGTTTTGGATCAGTTTTGCATAGTGGATGAAGCAATTCAAGATAGACATTTCATCTTTATTAAGTAATGGAGCTGCTTACTGCTTTTACTATGTCTGTCTGTTCAATACCCTTTGACATAGATATTGAAAAGTGATATGTTGCTATGAGCATTCCATATGTCAAAGGGAAGTGAATACATTGAAGAAAATTCTTTAAACATTTCAGAATTATACTGCAGAAAAGGGAGGAAAAATTCCGGGACTTGAAATCGAGTCGAGCAGCGACAGCAAAAGTCGTGGTCCCTGGTTCCAGTACAAGTCGGGAATTTTTCCTTCCCTTTTCTACAGTGTAACTTTATTAATTATTGATCAAAGGAGTTTAAATGATTAATTTAAATTTAAATGAGTTCAATCTCCTTTTAATGGGGAAAAATCGTGAATTAATAAAAACAAAAAAATAAATAATAAATAATGTCACCAATCTTGAAGAAACTTGTGTGATGGAACAAACTCAAAGGATGTAGTCTATTGAAGATGTTGTTGATAGTTGAAATAAAACCAGTCTATTGAGGATGTAGATGAACTCTTGTGCAGATAATGTTGATAGGGGAAAACGATAATCTTGAAGTACAGATGAAATTTTGAAGAGGGTGATTCAAATATTTGGGATAAAATTTATATAAAAAAAACGTTTTCGAGAATTTTTCTCATCATCAGTTGGATTAAATATTTTTGAATGTTGAAAAACAATTTATTATTTATTTTTTTGTTTTTATTAATTCACGATTTTTCCCCATTAAAAGGAGACTGAACTCATTTAAATTTAACTTTATTAATCTTTATAATTTCATCTACAACTAGCTCGTGTCATCACACGAAAGTCTTAAAACTAGATGTTTACGCTTTGAAGTGCTTCTAACTATCTCGGCTTTCCGAACCAGAACATTTCCATATGATTCCTTTAAAACATGGAACGCAGTCATGTTCTGTAATCTCTAAACTTGTAGTCATCACCAGCGCTATGTAAGCAGACTTTTAACAAATTTTGTCATGACCTTCAGACAACGATTAATTCTTAATAAGCAGTCTTTTGTTTTACTCGGATGACTCTTTCGGTGTTTTTTTCCCTCTATTGGGCAAAATTAAATTTTTAAAAAATTAAGCAAAATTGAGATTTATGATGATGAAAAGGCAAAAACCACCCTCACATAGAAACTCACTCTTTACACGTTACAATGCAAAATCGGAATGTGATGCTTATTACTGCTATCACATTTAATGAAATATCCTACGAGAAAGATATCAAAATATGGCAACGAAACGGAATTTATTAGACAGGCCGAAGAATCTCATCGGGAGATATGAAGAAATGTATTTCCAAGTGCTCACTGCTTACACGCTCATTACTTGTATGTCATCAACTGGGTGAGTCCGAACTTCAAAACCTCGTTGCGTATACTTTAATGCTCGTATGTGCATTCTTCGTGCAATAAGGGATTTGCACCGCATAAGCCTAAATCGCATAACTTTAAACCGCATAAAAAGATTCACATAAAAAGAGACCCGACTGTTTTTATTAAAAAATACCTCTGTGGGTTATTGGCTTAAGTCCTAGTGCTCTACACTTGGCAACAGTTCGAATCAGAAAGTTTTCCCACTGTCTTGAGTGACGCTTCCGATCAGTAGTTTGCACCAGAACTTGCGAACCCCTTTCACAAACTTTTTATACTGACGAAACCTTTTCACAAATATCTGAGTTGTACGAATCCTGACTTATAAATATATACATACATGCATACAATAATAGGATTCCGCCATTACGGAAAATTTTGGGCGAACCCCTTGAAACATTTTGCAAACCCGCAAGGGTTGTCACTTCTAGATTGACAATGCTTCACGCATGCAATGTCCAGACGAAGCCCTGTAGTTTTGGATGCTCCGGTAAATGCCAGTGTGTAAAAGATGATCGAGTCTCACGTACAGTCAACCATTCACAACGAGACCCCTGGAGCGGCCAGTCTATTGAAGAAAATAGGTGAGCAGAGTGGGGAAAGACGTTGGACGTTCTGCGCTTATGTGAAGTGAGCCACGAAGAAACAATTCCTCTTTCTTTCTCTCCCTTCCCACCCATTTTCATCAATGGACTGGCCGCTTCAGAGGTCTCGTTGTGAACGGTTGACTGTACACATATACATATTTACAGATGGATTTTATTTATTTATTTATTTATTTATTTATTTATTTATTTATTTATTTTTTACAAAATTTCAACATATCTTCTCGAATCACGAGCTTTTAAGTCGATTTTCATTGAAATAAAATGTTTGTTTTGGGGTCGACAAAAAAGTAATAATAATAATTTCTTCTGATGAAAATTAATGCTGAGCGTAATCTTGGATAAAATACTTCTTTTATAAGCATGCCAGGGTATTGCATGAGATATAAGCCATGCAAAATTTGTCATTAGCACAATCGTTTGAAGCTAACATCAAATTGAACTATTTTGCCTCGTTTCGACTTTAATGGAATTCGATGTAGGCAACTGTGTGGACAGACAGTAAGACAGAAATGTCAGCGCAGTGTGCATTTTTATAAAAACGTTTCTCATTTTTTCCCCGCCTTTTTGCTCTTGTTCCAAAGTGCATATTTGTGATGTTCCTCTCCGGTCTTGTTTATACTTCTCCGTTCTTGGGAAGTGTCTTCAACTGATGGAATGTTTCATAATAAATTGTAGTCTCCGAGCTAACTCATCCCGTTAGAAATGTCATCTTGACTTGTTTTCCGTTTAGTTTCTTTTTTCTTTTAATTTTTCTTTACTTTCTTTCTCTATAAAAAAAGAAAGGGTAGAGAAAAAAGACCCCCTCTATTTTCCCCCTCAATCTTATTTTCTCGTTTCTCATAACACAGTCCTCCTCCCTCCAAGCTCGCCTTGTATATCCGCAGCAATCTTCATGAATTATGATGATTTTATTCCCGTTCGAGGCATTTGTTGACAGTGATAGATGACCGTAGAGAGTTGTCGAGGAAGTGGTTCCTTTCCTTTAACCCTTTACCCCCTCTCATCTTCCTCCATCGCCCGTCGTCCTGGAACTTTTCTCATACCCCCTTTCCCTTCTTTCTCGGCTGGATCAACAAGGAGAGCGCAGGCCCCCGGTCGTCAAACATCGGATGCGAGAGGAGAAGGAGAAGCGAATGCACTGGTTTTATCTCGTTCTCATCGCGAGAAGTAAATGGAACGGCAAGCATCCGACATCCTTATCCGCTACATCCACACGCACAGACACACACACTTGCACACACGCATCCCCCGACCTACTTCGATTCTTAGCATCCAGCGACTGTCGCATTATCGAGAAAACTCTGAAGAAATGGTCTTTGCAGTTGTCGAGGAAACCTAGTTAGAAGCGAATTATTGGTTTAGAAAAAAGTTTTCTTCGATCTGAAAGGTTTACAGCTTTCTCAACCTCCCTGTCGTCTTGTCAGAAATGGCTACATGAACACCGAGATTAAAGAGAGATGTTCAATGCTGGGAGCATAGAAAACTGTTACGGAATTTTCTTTGCTTAATGGAAGGCTTTATCGACTGGATGAAGAACTCTTCAGCAGGTTTCTATAGACAACACAGACATAGACAAGCAAGGAAATTTTAGATTCTAAAAATAAATTTACAGTAAGTACTAGGTTACTATAAAGTCTTTAGATATTTACTGCAGAAGCATGTTTTATTGCAGAATAAACGATAGTTTGGTAGCAACACAGGATATTTACACTGAGTGGCACCCTCTAATAACGATCCACTTTTAGCTCTGATCACAGCCGATATTCTTATTGGCATGGACTCAACAAGATGTTTATACTGTTCCTGAGGTATGTTGGCCCATGATAACATAATGGCACCTCTAAGTTAGGTCAGATTAGATGGTGGCATTTCCAAGCATTGAAGTGATCTTTTGACTTTGTCCCACAAATGCTCAATAGGATTGAGGTCAGGGGACTAAGCTAGCCATGGAAGCAGACTAAACTCGGATTGATGTTCCTCAAATCAATTTGTGACCGATCGAGCACAGTGGCAAGGTGCATTGTCCTGCTGAAAGTGACCATCTCCAGAAGGGAACATCATAGCCATAGACGAGTGCACGTGATCGGCAAGGATGTTAGGTAAGCTGTGCTGTTCAGAGTTGTGTCCACAGGTATGAAGGGACCCAGTGTACTCCAGGAAAACATTCCCCACGCCATAATTCTACTGCCACCAGCCGTAAGATTATCATTTGGCAGGAAGGGTCCGTGAAATCGTGCTGTTTGCGCCATAATCTGATCCTGCCATATGCGTGATGGAGCAAGAAACGAGATTCATCAGACCGGGCTACTTTTTTCCACTCCTCAAGTGACCCATTACGTCGTTCCTGCGCCCACAAGAGGCCCTTTTTCCAAAGGCACTCTTGATGGTCTCCTGCTGCTAAAGCCCATCCTTTGCAAACTCCGTCTTGTTTAGTGTTGGCATATTCTTTGTGATACACCTGTATTGAATTCAGCTGTAATTTGTCGGTTATGCCCTCCTGTTGCTGCGGACTATGCGTGCTACTCCCCTTTCACCTCTCTCGTTCACCAGCCTTTTTTCTCAACTGCTACTCTCTAAACACCCGAGATACTGTTGGGCGAGAAAATCCTTTTCAGAGATGCTGGCACCATTGCTTCTTGCACCGACGATCATCCCTCTTTCAAACCCAACTAAATCTTTCGTCTTATCCATTTTGATATTAACTTCCGTGCTCACTACGTCGTTCGAGGCTGACCGTTCTTTATATAAGCAGCTCTGCGTTGTTACGTCACTCTACGTCACTTTCGAACTGGTTTACTTTCAAATAAGGGGTGTCTCTAATTTTTTGGCCACTCATTGTATTTAGTAAATTTCAATGTGACTGCCTTGCATGTTTAGCCACGCCTCAGCTGAAAAACTCGTAAAATTTTAGTAACTGCCTGTGTAATGTGCTGTGAATCATCACCTGGTAAACCTTAGATTTGATAAACCACCAGATAAACAGGTCTAAGTGGATCAATTCTGGAAATTTCGATGGCGCAAAGTCGTGGCTTGTCAACAAACAGGGTGGCCCAAAACCTGACTATCAAGATTAACTGTTTAGAAAGAAATGGAGCCAGAAACTGTGGACACAGATCAACAAGAACGACAGGAAATCACTAATCCACATCAACGTTTTGAAATGCGCTTATGTTTGAATAAACTTTTGATGTGGATTAGTGGTTTCCTGTCGTTCTTGTTAAGATTAACTGTCAGTTTCTCAGCTGGTACAAAGAATAATTGTTTGAAAGTTGTGTGATATTTCCAAGCATCAAGGCTTTTTACTTAGCGTGTTTGTCTAAGGCACTGGATTATTCCAAGCATTATAGATCCACTGGAGTCGAATGGCTCCCGTATTCACCTCACTTCAATCCATTATATTTCTTTCTATACAAGACTGGCCCTAAGACCTTGAGCGAGCTACGAACGTCTACCGAGCGTGAAATTTTGGCCATTCCAACACACGTTCTCACGAAGGTGGTGGCCATTTTTGCAATTCAACTGCGCAAAATCTTTGAGATTGACGGCAAACATATCGAACATGTTATTTAATAAATGGTCTCCTTTAAATGATCACTTAATAGAAGCTGCCGCCGGTGAAGAAAGTCACGCAGTTTTCACTTGTTCTTCGTCGCTGAAATGCAGACCTTTTGTTTGGGAACGACTTGACCACCCGCCTTGCAGTCCGGACCTCGCGTCCAGTGGCTACCACTAGTTCCAGGATCTAAAGGAGATCATCGGCAGCCTGCATTTCAGCGACGATGAACAAGTGAAACTGCATGACTTTCTTCACCGGCGGCAGCTTCCATGAAGTGATCGCTATGACAAGTGCTTAAATAAACTGGGAAACTATGCGGAAAAATAGTTAAAGGTACATAGAATCTGGTAAAGAAAAAATTTTGATGCATTTCGGTAATTTGTTTCTCTTTCTTTATGGTAGGCGCTGTCTTTTGTTCTGTCGATGCAAGTATTTCCTAGGAGCAATTTCTGCAATAAACGTATAAATCAAAGCACTTTTTGAGTTTCATCTTTTGAGCATGCTAAAAACGATACATGATTTTCTTATTGCGTTCAAAAGTTATTACGGACACTCTGTATATTAAGTAAAGATTTCTTTTTTTTACTAGATTTTTATATTTTTGTCCATCCTCTTTTGCTGCGCTTGTTCGAGACTCTCTTCAAGGATTTAGTTTTTGTTCTTATCATTTACGGTTTTCTATTACCTTTGACAAGTAAAATGAGTTGAAGTTGATAAGTTTGCATTGTCGGCAAAAGAAAGCCGATAACCGTTTTGTCTTTGTTAATATCAGATCATTTAAAACTTTCTTGTGTATTTTCAGTGATACATTTGCACTCAGATAACATTCAATTTATTCATAAAAATAATTCCTCTCAGAATCAATAAACATATCTCAAAAGGTGGGTAATGTGTAAATCCCATGTTAAATGTAGAAATCTTTGGTTTTGGACTTGAAAGTCAGCTTCCAATTCCAGCTGCATAATCTTTGCACCTATCTGAAAAGCTGTGTGCAGTCCTGCATTGTTCTCTAGCAGTAGGCGCCTTTGCGATTTACCAATGCAGGTTGTTGTTGGAAGAATTTCTTGTGAGATCGTTGGAGCATATAACAGAATACATGTGCTGTGATAGCTTGACATTGTTCATCTATTTGACACGCTGTTTTGCTATGAAGAAGCTCAAAGAGTTTGTTCTTAATGACTGCACAATCAAAAAGCAAGGTGTCTTTTGTTATCTAACAGTCTTTTCTTTCTCCTCTCCAATATTGTTTTTCTTTTCTAAAGCTTCAAATTCTATTACTCCAACTGTTGTTCAGACAAAATCAACAATCCTTTCTTTAGATGGAGATCCCGCATTGGGATCTTTCTAGGAGGTTTTGTGGTGATAATAGCCATTTATAGGAGCGATGAATATTATTGTAGAGGACTCATTTTTCTTCGCGTATGATGATTCGGTCCAGCAGTGATGACGTTGAAGCGAGTGGTCATTTACTTTTCTGACAGAGCATGGGAGGGGCATTTATTCATTTTTTTTTTTACTTTTCTCAGAATGCGAAGGTGGTTATGCACAGTTCTCTCTGTCACAGGGAGTGGTCTGGTTAATTCATAAACAGGTTTGGCGTGGATTAGCTTCGATCAATGCCGCCAGAAGACGGAGCGGCAGTTAGGTCAGTGTGCAAATTAATGTGAACAAGAGGGAATTTTCACATAGTTTTTGATTTCCTGAGTTTGGCAGGTCTGATTTACAGCTGATATGTAATTCTAATTTACTGTATTGTAATAAAATACTTACTAAAACAATTACCTCACGTTTCAATAAAATACAGAATTACCTCTTATTCACATTAATTTGCACACTGCTGTATCTTCGAAAGATTTATCTCCATCACGGAATTTAGAAAACCAAAACTGAGCTTTTCTTGTTGACAAAGCATTCTGTCCATAGGCTTGACATAAATTTCGGCATGTCTCAGTTGCAATGTGGCCCAGTTTCAATTCAAAGAGCAGTGCTGCTCGAATTTTGACTTGAGTAGTCACCGTTGTAGACTCTCATTTACTGCTTGTTACTACGATAAAACGATTTATTTAAGGCCCTTCTCAAAGGAAAATAAGGTGTGAGGATAGAATTCATGTAGGACAGAGCCATTTCTGTTAAGGGATTCAGCTGCTAGAAATATACAAGAACTTTTTAAATGACCTGAGAATTTTATGGATTGGTGGATTATCCTACGTTGTGATCAGCACTACCCGTACAAGGTCAGAATTGGAATAATCGTGAAATTTCTATTCATTATTTTTAATCCCCGTTTCATTAATAATAACTCCTTCTATAAAACTCTTCAGGAAATGACCACCACGATTAACTTCTCTTTTTTCACCATCTTAACGGTGGTCTATGGTTTTCAATTGAATCGGATAAACCACCTTTCTTTTCTGAGGGAATCTGTTTGACTTAGCGGCGAGAGATCAGCGAGGAGGAGGAGGAGGAATAGAATTTTTATTGTTCCCTGAGCCTTTTGGAAATGATTATAGCAGAAGGGTAGGAGTTTCGTATAAACTGGAGATCGGAGATAAATCTGAGCGATAGAGAGAGAGAGAGAGAGAGAGGAGGCTTCCGTCCATTAGCAAAAACTCCAGGGCTCTCGCCGGTTGACGGATGCGAGTCGGGTCAAGGCGGTCATTTCTGTTGACAAAAGACAATCGATTTCGTTTTGGATGACATTTCAGCTGGTCTTCCACGGCCACTGCGCTTTGCTCCTCTCACCCCCACGGCACGCACAATGCCCTGTGATTTTTTTTAAAAAAAAGCCTACAAGGAATAGTAGTCGAAAAGTCTTGATGCTGTCCGTTCTCTAAATGCTCCGTCTGGTCACGTTTATCCGTTGCAGGTTAGCAACAGCACCACCACTGAAAGGAGGTGGAAGGGGTACAATGGAGAGCAGTAGTAAAGAAAAGAAAAAAGTTGAAAGAGATGGAGGTTGGTAACACATTCTCTTCTCCCACCCACACGGAATCACTTGGGTTTTGGACGACAGAGGACCTCTCGATATCCCCTGACTGAACCGATAAGAATGGATGATGGACACGCGGAAAAAAAGGATTTGCTGAGATGGTCAAAGGACTGGGAAAAAGAGAAAAACTTAGAGGAAGGAGAAAAATAAAGGGGAAAAAGTTCCTGGAAAGAAATGGTTGGACTTGGGTAGTAAAAACAAGAAACCCTTCCTTCTTATGAATAGTAAATCAACCAGCGGTTTATGTTCCGTGTATAATGTAACTTTTTGATATTTTAATTGAATATTTAGTCGAAGCTGCTCAGTTTTAATTTAAAACATTTCTTCTCTTCTTTATAATACTTTCATACACTACTCCACAGAGAAAATGCATAAAGAAGTATACACACACACACACATACACACACACACACACACACACACACACACACACACACACACACACA
>JAHWFO010041953.1:1390809-1409720 GCA_023313115.1 Rhysida immarginata | reverse complement strand
CACACACACACACACACACACACACACACACACACACACACACACACTAACTGGTCAATGAATTAGAAACATACTGTAGTAAAGGTTTTAATCCGTTTAATGCAAAATAGTGTGAGGTTATGTTGTTAATGTGTGTGCTATTTAAGAAGGAGTTAGCTGAGTGTAATCATAGAACTTGGGAGAAAAAGAAAGATCTGACTGCGAAAAGGGACTCATTGTTGGTGCTCATGTATCTGGAACCACGATTGAAACAATGAAAACGCTGACTGGATTCTCGAAAGATGCGATATCCGAAGTATTCAACCGTTGGAAAAATGATCCAAAGTCTTTGTCTAAAAATCCCAGTTCGAGAATTCTTAGGGCATATTGAAACGAATGTCTGACATCAAGATCCTCTATATCGATACTAAGGGAATGTCTGGTGAACACCTGGTCTTCCATTGACTTAAATTATTTCAACACCTAAATGACTCTATGTCAACCTTACTGGGTACGTATAAATGGTGTAATTTGGGCGAAAAGGTATCCAATAGAATATTAAACAGAAGTTCCCTCCGATTTTGTTTTTTCCATTCCACATTTTTGCTTAATTTTTGAGTAGTTTCTACTTCATCGTCCAGTGTATGTATGAATAACAGCGCAATCACTTTTCGTGGCTTTGAGTAACTCTCAAAAGTTAGCCTAATGGACTCGCCTATTTATCGCACTTTTCAATGACCTGCAAAAACATATCCTAAAATTTGCATGGCGCTGCAATAAATTTTTCATTGTGCTAAATTTTCTTTGTGGAAGAGTATTTAATGAAGATATTGAATGCAATTACTTGATGCCTATTCTAGCGAGACTCTGGACAGTTGATCATTAGCTAATTTAAATTATGAAGAGTCACTTTCATATTTAAGTGTTAACTTTGCAGAGATTAACTTTGACCTTTTAGAATTGTAATTTTACTCTGCAATATTTATGTTGGGATGATATTCGCTTCATTATCATCAACTATCAAGTGAATCGATGCCTTTACTCACCTCGCTACACTCTTATTATGAAGTCATGAATAATTTAGAAAACATTGGGAAATGAAACTGTTAAAATGTTTATGGTAATTCTCATTCATTTAATTTTTATTAGGCCTATGTATTTTTTTTTTTACGTTTAACGTGATACTAATTTCTAAAAGAGTTCACGGCTATATCTTTATCCGTTGTCCAATCTTTCAGTTGTTCAATTCCCTGAGGCTCAGTATGAGAGGATTGACACTGAAGTAGTTGGCGGAACATGAACGAAGACTGTAATTTTAGATTTATTTTTCTCTACTAGCAATTTCCGACACCATTAAGAAATTGGAATGGAGCCAGAAATGAAGTTGAGAGCGTCTTGTTAATACTGTTTGTATTGTTTTGTTTTTCGTCCACGTATTTCTTTTTATGTTTTTCTATATGAAGTTCATTGCATGAAAATTAAAGCGACTCTTGAGGTTCAACATTTTGGGATAGAAGACTAGTGAAGCCTTGATTGTTGATCATACACATTGAAAAGAAGTAGTTGTATTTACAGAGTGCGCCAAAATAGTGAACGGCATATTGTATGATTCGCTGTTTTGAGATCAGTTTTCTTTTTTCGAAATTCCATTGGAGACTAGGTAAAATATGGATGAATAATAGGAGCCAAATCTATTTGCTACTTCCAAGGAGTCAGTTTGCCATCTATGGACGTTTTACCTGCCATACGTGCATTTTATGGAAATTATGAATTTTTCTTTCTATAAGAGACGCACCATCACACAATCGTCTGGAGGTGCGAAGAGGTGCAGTTGAGTTTCCCGCATGTTTTCCTCCTTTAACACCTTTAGATTTTTGCCCTAAAGAATGATTATCGCAGAAAAGCGGCTACACTGGTGGCCTTCCGTGAAGAAATTAAAACTGCATATATGCAGCAGTTTCGCTGAACACTGCTCAAGCAGCTGTTCGCCATATTTATCATTGTCAGGAAGTTAATGGTAGCCACCTTGCTCACCTCTAGTGATTCCAGAGGTCAAAGGTATTCATCTCTTGTGATGTTTGAATGATACTATACTAGGATCGGCCAAAGATGGATTGCCTTATATGGAAAAAATCGGATCGGTCAGTTTCTTCAGCTATTTCTGGAATTCACTCCCTCACTATGAAAAAAAAATAAGGTCATTGCTGAATAGAGCAGCGGCAACTCCAAAAGAGTCATGCTAACCCTCTCTCTGTGTGTAGGGGGTATTGCTCATTTCCGGCCAGGTAAAGTAATCCATCGAAAGTTCTTTTTTCCGCGCGCGAAGTATAGTAATCTATTAAAATATTTGTACACGTCTGCCTTTTGCTCTACGCATTTTTGATGGACTCTGTATATTACTCTTTGAATAAAAGGGTACTTCCTGGGACCCTGTATATTTTTTTGATGCGAATTACTTTACTGAAAAATTCTGATATTTGATATGCATGGTTTTTATTAAGATTATAGGCCTACACAGGTGTCCCAAAAGACCGGTCTCGTAGGGAATATTGAAATGTTGCAGATTGGAAAAGCACTTAGATGAATAAGTATAATATAGCGATAGTATAACCTTTGTTTCAGATAGGAAAAGTATTACGGCAATTAATATTCAAATTGATGCAGCAAATGTTCACACATATTCAGGCCATGCACGAACTGCATTTTGTAAGGGTGAAATTTATGTCGTAGCAGAATACGGTTCACAGAGCTTCTGGGAATTCCAGATTCCTGTCCCATCTTTCGCAGTGATTGGTTGGGACTTAACTATCTTGGCAAGGACCGGTCTCTTATAATCGGTCGATGTTCGTGGGCTCCCTGTGCGTGATCTCTCTGCTGCTGAACCAGTCTCCTGAAAACGTTTGAGGATTCGATCCACAGATCGTTGTCCAGGTTTCTTTGGATGACGACGGTGAAATTCCTCACGAGTTTCCCATTGAGAAAGAGAGCGTCTGGATGCAGCATCACAATTTAGCTTTCTCTTGAGTACTTTACACCCGTTACTTCCATTTCATATGGATTCGTTTATCTGCAAAATACAAAATTAGTTCACTTGTTCAGTAATCCCAACGTTCCTACCTGAAATAAGGATTATTAAGCTTATACGTATTCAACTATGTGTATTTTACATCTGCAACATTTCAATATTTCCAATGAGTCCGGACATTTGGAACACCCTGTATATTCGAAAGGAGTTTTTAATTAATTGATTCCACTATTTCCGCAACTAATAATGTTATGGAAATAATGTTGTGGAAAGAAAAAAAAAAAAACAGTTCTTTATAACTGGAATAAATTACAAATAAAGTTGTGGAAATAGTGGATTTCTTTATTTCTTTATTTAAATAAATTTCTTTATTTCTTTGTTTAATATTTTCCACAGTTTCTGGCAGTTTACTTATTTAGATTTGTAATTTATTCCAGTTATAAAGATTTTTTTTAATTTTCTTTTATTAAATACATTTTTTTAGGTTCAAAAAAGAGGTCCAGAATAATATTTTAAAATATTTATTTGAACGAAACTTCAGTTAATGCGTTGAATAAAGTTTTGCGCTTGCGATACATATTGCGTCGGGAAGTTGTTTTGATGGAAATTACCGCATTTCCTGGCGTATAAGACGACACTTGCGGCTGGAAAATTTCTCCGAAAATCGGGGAGGGGTTTTAAACTCCGGATATGAAATTTGTGTGCAGGGTCGCAGCGTGGAAAAATCAGACGAGTCCACTTTGGCCGACCACTAAGGTAGCCTGTGTTCGTTTTCCCAATTCAAAAATTTTGACATCCACTTAAAAACTCATGATTCGAGAATAAAGGTTGAAATTTTGAAAAAAAAAATTCGTATGTAAGTATGTGCAGCTAAACCCTCCGAAATGGAAATAACAGAACCAAACGTAATTAACACTGACAGGGGGTACATTAATCTGTGCCTTGACGTATTTTTTATGACAATTGATTAAGCCTTTTTAAAGATATTAATTTTTTCTAAAAATTAAGAAATGGATATAGCATTCATAAAAGAAACCAAAATCAATAAATTCGACATGTACGGACTCCTCTTATTGAAACGAATAATTCTTGTAAAAAAAGAGCCATTTTGGAATTATTAATGACCCCCCCCCCATCCAATGGTTAATCCTCCAACATTTTTTTTTCATATATTTCCCTTTTTTATGACAAAGTGGGAAGTCTGTGCGAATATACAATTTCACTATAAGAATTTCCGTGTCATATCATATCGCTTTGATGTAAAGTGGGGGGAGGGGTTCTAGAAATTTTGGCGTCGAGTACTAAGGTCATTTTGCGCCTTCTACGCAGCCCGGAACAAACACAAACATCCATGCCCACGGCGGGATTCGAACCCACGGCCAGGCGGACTCGAGAACTAGAAAGCCTACACCCTAGCCCTCTCGGCCACCTGGCCGGCTGATGTAAAGTGGCCACTTGAACAGCAGTTCGTATTTTTTGAAAGAGATGCTCTATAAGTTTGCCACGTTTATTGCAAGTCTATCCGGAAAATTTTGTATAACTATCACATCAACGGTCAATTATTGATATAATGAGGAAATGGAGCGAGACAGTTCGGAACACGAACCCGTCATTTTGTATCGCAGTCTTCTTGAAAACATGCCATAAAGGTTTTCTTTTTTTTCAGTTCAAGAATGATCATCGAAGTATTAGACGAGGTAAAGACTCATTTTCTTCGAAACATCTTGCTGTCTGGTTCATTTTTGCAGGGTAGTATATCGAGTATAAGAAAAAACTTCAGATTTCACTTTAGAAAATAAATTTAAATCGTGCGGATATACGAGGGGCGTTGACCTGGACTTTATTTTTTATAAAAATAACCCACACTCCAGTTGTTTCTCAAAGAACTCTCCTTGCTTCTCTACACATATTTTCTAGCGTTCTGGAGCATCTGGATACCGGTTCTGTAGAAATCTTCAGGCTGATGTCGAAACCATGTCAGGACAACCTTTTTCATTTCCTCATTGGAGCCCTACCTCTGCTCTCCCAAGAACTCTTTCAATGGTCAAAAAAGGTGATAGTCGCAAGGGAAGAGATCCGGGCTGTATGGAGGATGTGGTAAGATGTCCCATTTGAGTTCCGTCAATGTGTCCATAGTCAGTTTGGCTGTGTGTCTCTGACATTGTCTTGCAGAAAACAAACACCATTGGTAAGGTCGCTTTTTCCTTAGTGCCGGCTTCTGGGACGTCCTCAAAATGTTACAGTAATAGGGTGCATTTATGGTTCGACGTTCTTTCAGAAAATCGGCATGAATGATACCAGAATACAGTCGCCATCATTTTCGTTGCCGACGGTGTCATTTTGAATTTTATTGGGTCGTGATGAGTCAGTGTGTCACAACTCCATGCGCACGCTTGCTTTCAGGAGTATGGTGATGAATCCATGTCTCGTTGATGGTCACAACACGCCTTGGAAAGCTATCACCTACCCTGTCATATCATTGCAGCAGCATGGAACAGATTTCCACCCAGGTGGTTTTGTGACCCTCGAAGAGTTGCTTAGGGACCCATCTGGCACAGGTCTTGTTGAATTTCAGCTTATCGTAGATGATGGTCTCTACACTGCCAGTGCTGATGTTCAGTATTGAAGCCAATTCTCAGACATGAATCCGCTGTTGTCCCTTATCAGCTCATTTGTTCGTGCGACGATGCCATCATTGACAGCAGTTGCTGGCCTTACCTTATGAAGTTCATTGCCGGTGGATTCTCGACCTCCTTCAAACGTTTGACACCGAGCAAAAACGGTGGTTAGAGACAAGCATGACTCGGTGAACTGTCTTTGAAGTCTCTGATAAATTTCAGATGCTTTCACATATTCGTTGTGGAGAAGCTTGATGATTATTCCTTGTTCCACTTTGGTCGACACATCGCTGTCCGCCATTTTGTTTAAACAAACAAATCGGCTGTCATGGCAAGCGGATGAGTGGTGCTGCATTTGCATGACAGGCGGTAGTTGCTATCCCAACAATGAAAGTTTAGATTTTTACAACAATGAAATTTACAGAAACTAAAGTCTAAGTCAAATTTGAACGCCCCTTGTATAATTTGAAGACTAATCTCTTATTTATTTAACATGCTAGTGTTTTAAGGCTGGATGTCATTCTGGAAAATGCGTGATACAAAATCCGACCCAAAAAAGCGTACGGAAACAGAAAGAATAATTCAAAGTCTTGCTTTATTGTTGCATATTTAAGCGTTGTTGGTGCCGGCTTGAAGTACGCGGCGGCACTGAAAAGTCACCTGACCAGTGTAGTCTGAGCAACTGTTTTTATTTAAAATCTTTACTACAAGAGATATTATAAAATATATTGAAAGTGTGGTATCAGATAGCACCATTATACGAAGGCATATTGAAAAGTAATACCTCCATGGCTGTAACTTTTTTAGTTTTTAACCGATTTTCAAAATTCTTTTTGTATCTGATACTTACATTTGTCCTCTATCTAATGCACTATTCACTTTTCGACATAGTTCCCATTCCTTTCCACGCATTACACCAACGCGTGGACTAGTTGGGTGAACCCGTCGGACAGGAATTCCCGGGTTGTCGTCGACACGAGGATTGAATGGCAGCTTTGGATCCTCTTCTGCAGCACGATAACGCCCGTCCGCACACGATCGCCACACATCAGAGGGGAATGCAGCGCCTACAGTTCAAAGATGAAAAACTGCAGTTCAAAAATGAAAGACTTTGCACCTTGCGACTTTTCCACTTCCCAAAGAGGACACAGCACCTTAAGGGCCATACGTTGCGTTCTGACGACGAGGTGAAACCTGTCTTACCTAGCTCAATTAGTTCGTTAATTCAAAAACAAATGACGTGCAAATTTTTGTAATGGCGTAACGTTTTGTTTTTAGTGTATGGAACTTTTATTACTCACAATTTAATTTATAATTTGTTATTTTTGAAACATTGAAGAATCAATTAAATGTTCACTTAGATTTTTTGATGCTTTTCGAAGTCTTCATTAAATTTAAAATCTATGTGGTTCGACGTGCTTACTATATTTCTACAGATTTCTTCCTCTCTCTACCGACCCAAAAAAGCGTTACGAGTGATGCAATAATTTTAATTTTGCATTATACAAAAAACACTCAACTTTTGTGATTTTAGATACTGTCAAAAGCTAGCACGTGCCGTATTTGTGGGCCCATATTCGATTATGAGCACAGACGCGAGTAAAGAGACGCACTTTAAACATATCCGGTGTTTCTTCACATATTGAGAGACTCGATACCTGTGCTTATATCTCATACTTCAGTTATCATAAGCCCTTGTTCAGTATTACCGATGTACATGATTCTGTAGACTCGTCCATTGATAAATATAAATAAATAAAAGGTTTATACACTGTATAAAATATTTATTTATTTGTTGCACCTAAAACATTATCATGATTCAATGCTTCGGACTTCAGATTCGAAATTAAGTCAGTTTTTTTTTTCAGTTAGATTTCTGATATCTGTTAGAAATAGGGATCGGTAAGAAAATCGTATCCCGGTGTTATTGACTAGGGAGCCATACTTTTCTACCGCTTTTCATAAATTTCTGAATATTTAATGGAAAGAAAGAAAAAGAAGAAAAACTTGAAAGGGCGATGAAGACAAAACGAAATTTTACTTTCTTGCTCTTTAAACTATCGGAAAATTCTGTTGCGAGCCAACTTTAATGGCTCCGTCCCCCTCCGTCTGAACAAAGTAGATGCTGCATTACATGTTTCGAGGATAATGGATATGCTAATCTCGATTGTTATTCACGCGGCGGTTGTGGCAGTCTTTTCCCCTGGCCGCCTCCTCCTTCTCGCAAATCGTCCCCTGGCGGCCGTTGTTGCATCGATCACGGACGGAGAACGCAGGGCCAACACTAGCCGGTGGTCGATACTAGTAAATGCCTTCGTTTGTGAAGAGGAGAGGACTTGGACTGGAAAAAGAAAAGAAAAAGAAGAGGGAGAGAGATTAGGATTACAGTACGTCCGCCTTGTTATCGATAGGGGGCACGGGAGGTGTGAATGAATAGTGTTTATTGGAGTGGCATGGCCTTTCGATCTCTGTATCGGTGATAGGGGGAGGAGACATGGAGTTAAAGATTAGTCTACCCTTGTCGCGCACACAAGTTTTCTTGAGTGACAGGAAATCCATTAGAATTTCATACGAGGCTAGCGAAACACTGACAGATAAGGTTGCAAGGAAATTTTAATTCTTCAACAACAGAACTGGTTTGGTGCATCCTCTAAATGCACTGCTATTGCTTTTTTTTAACATTCCCTCGCACTGAACAATGAATTATAAACATGTTATAATATTTTATTGGACCCTTTAGGCTAAATTACAGAATGTATGTGAGTTGACACAGAGTCAAGAAGGTGTTGAAGCACTTGTAAGTGGATGAAAGAACAAGCGTTCAACAGATGTTCTCATAGTTCTCTTAACGGATATTACTAATGGTATAATGCTAAAAACTGCACACACGCTGATGAAGAGGACAGGGTCTTCGAAATGTACATCCGTGGCTCCAGATTAAGAATCTCATTTGTGACGTTCAAAGTGACGTTCCTTGACTTCTCTTAGCAGATTTGCTGGAAGAGGATCTAGCTGTTAGGTATGAAGTTCCAACATATCCGAAACATTCTCGGTTCTGGGGCGGCCAGAGTAATGAACCACTACTGGACCAACCGTGCGCAATGAACAGTAGCGTTGCCGTTCTTCAATTGTACAATAGATTAAAAATTCAGCGTTGAAGATGGCCTTGGTCGGCAAGAACGTTCAAATAGAGCGTGGCGCACCCGCTATTCCCTGAATATAAGGGATCTATTCCAGCAGAAGAAGCTATTCACCAAGACACCATCATGAGAACTTTGAATTGTTTCGATAAGGCATGCTGGATCCATTGCTTCATGAGGCTTCCGCGAAATTCTCTACCTACCGTCAGTAGAAATCAATGTATATCGTGTTTCGTCAGACCATATAACCTTCTTCCAGTCGTCATTTATTCAGTCTATAGTTTCCAGGCACCAGTGCATACGAACTTTCGTGTTATTTGCAGAAAACCGGGGATTCGTGTCGACATGCGACTACGAGTGGATCCGCTTTAATTCCCTGCTCATGATTTTGCCAGATATGGGTCAAGAATAGCTTTGGTTTTAAATCAATTGTTGCACAATGGATGTCCTGTTTTAAAAGACGGCAGTCTCATTCATGATTGGTGGTCTTTGAACCACAAATTACCCCTTTAGACAAAGACTGGATCATTTTTCCAAGGGTTGAATACTCTGGATATCGAGTCAACTGTTTCGTTGTTTCAATCGCGTCTTCAGCTAGACGAGCAATAACAATGAAGTCAAAGTCCGTCATCGAATTCATTTAGGTCCTTCTTTCCCCTCCCATACTGATCAAATTCTATAATTAAACTCACTCAAGTCCTTGGTAGATAAGTACACGCTTGAACCATATGACCTCAACGTATTTTGCATAAAAACGGATTAAAACAAAATTTAGATATCTTTTCACATAAGCAGCCGCATAGATACTATGGAAAAACGTCAATAATTAGTAATCGTTCTACAGAATTTTTCCAAATTCTAAAATAATTTGAATACTTTAACACTATAGTCGATCTTTAGAAATCCACTTGTGTTTACATAATATTTCACTGGTTGTATTGATTTCTCTTGCGCAAACATCAACTGTTGTTATACGCTATTGATTTACGTAAAATTTTAGCTTTAGTGTGTATTTATTGAAAGAAAGAATGCAAGTAGGAGTGATTGAGTAAAGCGAGTTCTGAAGTTGCCGCGAGAAGAAGCATCCGTCATTGGATTATTCGGCACGTTCTATTACCCTTCTTGGTTCCACTATCTATGAATTAAAAACGAAGCGCGCATGGTCAAGCTGGTATCAATCTGCTTGAAAAAGAAACTGAAACTATTACAAGGCCTCTGCTTGGTTGTTTGTTTTTGACCCTCCGGCTAATGGAAAAATGCAAACAATTTTAGTATGATAAACATATATTTATTAATTTAAAAAACATATTTATAAATTTAAAAAATTCAGCATGTGTGAAATGTCTATTATATATTATATATCGCGTCAAGAGATGCTGCTGGGTCACTTAATTAGCATTCAGTTGTGAAATAATCAAACACGGTGTAAGATTAGGTGAGGAAACGACAATACGTTTCCATTGTTCTTTAATGTTCCCTTAAAGCAAGCATTTCCCCGATTAGCCGCCAGGGTCGCTGCATGTCTAGAGTGCTACTAGAAGCGAAAACGTGTATCTACAGAACAGATAGGCTTCTATAATTTTTTCTAAATTACCTTGTATGAGAATAAAAGAATTTTAAAATTTATGACTGCGATATATCTTTTATAGAAAACGATGGGAAGATTTATTTTCGTCAGTTTATTATTATTTTTTTTTCAGAAATAGATATCCTGATACCTGAAGAAATACTATTTGAACTGCTGGACTCATAAATTTTATTTTCCTTGCAATAAATATAAAATTGAAATTATTGCAAAATTCATTCATCATTATTTAATATTGAGATTTAGGTAATTTTGTAAACAGGTGAATTTTAATATGGGAAAAGACAAAAAATAAAAGAAAATTTCCAAACTGTTTGTGCGCTTAGGAATTCTTCAACGCTATACCTACAAGGCTGAGAAATAAGTTACGTAAAAATGGTGATTTAAGGATAAACAGAGTGTGCTCTACAAGTTTTCCATTGCCATTTTTAAAGTTATGGTTAAAAAGTTACGTTATGATTTGAACCCTTAAAGAGATCACAGGTCAAATTTGACAGGTTTAGCCCCTACCTAACTTCCTTTATATTGTCTGCATATGGAGGGGAAGGAGGGTAACAACATTGACTTACCCTGTATATTCTGTTCCCCTTCATTTTATGTTATTCGCATTTAACTTTTTTTTTTTATTTTATGAACAAGAAATTTTTATACCGTAAAATTCATGAAACTCTCGTTTTTTTTTTCTTTATATAATGAAAATTACTAAAATCTATGCCCTAATTTAAAAAAACTAAAAATTGTTTTCACTTTATTTTTCGGATAGATAAAATGTGCAAAATTTGTTATTTATGTTATAGTGATCCAAAGCGAGTAGTTACGAGTTAATAATAATAATAATTTCACCCAAAAGCCAGATAATTTTGGTAAACGTGATTTAAAAAACACGTGAAAGTTGTATTTTCAAAATAATTGACCTTAAAATACATATAAATTGGTATCAAATCACTTCCAAAAATTTATTTTATTAATCATTAGAAATTTTAAAAATTGTAAATAATCAGAGTATTTTAAAAGTTTTTTTTTTTAATATATAGTAAAAATACCCATTGCCCATTTAAAAATTGTAAAGAATTTGGAAGTTTAAGAAAAAGTTTTTTAAAAATATTCTGATGATTATTAATAATTTTTTTAAATTAATTAATTTTGGAAATGGTTTTAAAATTTTGATTTATAAATCATTTATATAAAATCAGCGACGGTGGACGTTGTCACAACAAAGAAAAAATCTAACAATGGGTTATTTCCCGTGATTTATACAATCGGGTGGGTTCGCTTCTAGTAAATTTATAAGTTTTGACAAAGATGGAGTTTATACTTTTTTAATTTAGATTATTGAAGTTGGCGAATTTTTATAAAATTTAATAAATGTCAGTACACATTTACATCCTCAAGCCACAATCATTTGGTAAACATGGCTTCAAAAACATGTGAAAAATTATTTTCAAAATAACTGTCAGTTGCATAAAAATTTATGATCTGCTAACAGGATGTTAGATTATACGATACTAATTTTTCTCCTACATTTTACGATCCAACTTATGTATATATAACGCATAGTTTAGCACCCAATAGCACTGTAGACATACAGTGCCTCGCATTGGCTGACGTAGCGAACTACATTACGTTTTGGTAACACGCTTTCGGGTGGTTTCCTCAACTCCTATCTTACTGTGTATTCAAGTCTAATCAATTTTTCACCCACTTTCCTTTGTTTAAACGACTTCAAATTTGGCACAGATTCACTTCCGGTGGCAATACAATCCAATTTTAAAATTTTCAAAATTTAAATTCTTTTATAGGCTTACAACTTATTTTTCATTTATTTACATCCCCGGCAGGGTTTTCTTCTTTTAATTTACAGCCCGGACAACCTATTCAGGTTTTCTTCATTTTCATATGCAAAAAAATATATACACACTTAACCAGATGTCGTCTATAATTTTTTCCGTAAACGGCAAAATCGAAAGCTTTCATCCCGTTATTATTATATGCATTGAATGAAGACGATCCCGATAAAAGATCACAACTGCCACCTAAACATAAAACGTTACTTGATAACTGTTTGCTAGGAAAACGAATAGGAGCAACTGTTCGCCGTATTCAAAAGTATCTCAACGATTATGATAATCACTTTGTCTCCTGTCGTAATTGTAGAAGTTAAAGAACTTATATTCATTGCTTCTTGCCTGTATGAATTTAGTGTTACAACTTTTATACGAGTTTCTTTTGCTGAAGTGTGTATACATTTTTTGGCGGACTCTGTAACACGAGCATGGATTACAAATTATTTTTAAACTCTTCGTTTTACTTTAAAAAGTGCACTAAAAAATTAGTGCCTCATAAGTAGGAATCCATAAATTAGTATAAAAAAGGGGGGGGGGATAAAACTGTGGTGGTTTAATATTTTCTAAAGTATCAATATTTTATAAGTCTTTCTTGGTGTGTATTGATTGATACGGGTATGATCATTTTGGTGCACGTGAATTGTTACTTTTTACCGGAATTGTTAAAGGGAAAATTAATATTTAATTTTGTAAAATTAATGGAAGGTGGCTAAGTACTTTTGTTGCTGACTGTACTTTCACAAATGCACTGATTAAAGCACTAGATAATACGCAATATTAATGTGCTTTATTTGTGACGTCGCCACGCTTTTACATTCAAAAAAAATTTTTGCATTCCTATTTAAGTAAGAGGCACAAAAAAATTACTTTTGCTTTTTAGTATATTTTTAGTTTAAAAAGTGCGTTCATGAAAGTCTTTATTAAATTAGAATATACTTTCTCGTTTTAAATAGCCTAATGGTACCTAACTTCCAATCATACCTCTTAAAATAATTCAATTCCTGTAACATACTGCAGAATTACTTTCGTGAATACATTTTTGAACTCGATGGACGTAATTTATTCACAAGTAGCCTAATACTTTAATTAGAATTTTTAGCAATTTCATGATATTAATCTGAAATAAATGGCAGCCAAGTTTTACATAATCCACCGCGATGCCATTGATTTCCTAAAGAAATGAATTATCGAATACAAAATTTTAAACAGGTCATAGTTATGTTTATTACGCATTATTACAATATTGAATTTTGTCTAAAGCAAGAAACTCCAACAGATTTAAAAAAACCATCAATTAAAAATCTAAGAATATGGTGGGCGAAGCAAATATATAAATTTAGATTTACAGCCTGTAAATCGAATTCCTTACTCTTTAGATAAGTAAAAATAATTTATAAATTCGAAGTTTTAATACTGAATAAGAGCCAGAGAAATTTACATGCTCAACTGAAACAAACCCAAAAACTAAAATGTGAACCGGTTTACCTGAGAATTACGACCAAATTCCAAAATTCAACTAAGAATGAATTTGAAAGCTTCAAAGAAAGTGGAAATCAAATCCTAAAACCAATACCTAAAACTTACCTGTATCCTAAGAATTCAATCTAAAACCAGCAAATGCCTCAATCCTATAAAACCAGTAATCTCCAGAATCCTATAAATTCATTCCTCGCAAAAATCTATAAAACGACGAATTAGAATTCTCAAGTTCTTATTCAGCATTAAACCACTTTAAAAAGTTTAAGTTAAACGATAAACTAAAGAGTAAGGAAGTACATTATAAATAACAATGAACTTAATGTTTGGTTCTTATGCTGTTGTCTTTTATGAATCTTGTGTTGTAGTCCAAATCACGATCTGGAATATTCAAATTAAAAAAAAAATCAATTAGCAAAAATAAATGCAATAAAAAGGGTAGAAATGATTCTTTTTAATAAAGGATATAGTACTCGTTCTCTACTTTAAGAGTCCATTTTCCTTCCACACAAGATCCTTTCTGAATGTCGTTGTCATATTGGAGGGTTATTGAAAGTGAAACATTCAACGATAAATAAAACTAAAGATTTCAAAACGATTAGCTAAAGCCGAACACATTAAGATTAAAATGATCGGAAAAAATTCTGTATTTACCTCTTGAGGGAACAACTTTCACTGCTTAACGACCGTACTCAAAAGGCAACATATGAATTTCACGACAATCTCGTCATAGGGGATGCTGAATATCTTCCGAGGCCTTTAATAACAGTTACCCGAAAGAAATTCCATCGAAATCTGTTCACTTTCAATAACACCTAATTGTTTGATCCACATCTGGAAAAAAATCTAAAAGCAGCACATACTATTATAATTACTAAACAATATTTTAGCTTTTTACGAGAATCCCGATTCTCGTAATCTGATAGATTAAAATTAAAAATTAGATCTTTATAAACTGATGCTCACTATCCTTGATAGCAGTAGTGGCTTGTAAAATTTTTTCCGCACTTGCAGCAAACTGTTTAGCTAGAATAACTTGTAGAAAGTAGTAGCAGAAGATTTAAGTAATATTTTACTTACCAACTGATATTACCAAAATAAGATACATCATATTTATATCTAAAATTTAACACCATAAAGCTTAGAACATAATGAAGCAAATCTACTGTTAATATTAGAACTTATGTTAGAACGGGGGGGGGGGGGGTTATATAAATTTAAGTAAATTTGCTTCTTTATGCATAGATTCTCTTTTCCTTGAAATGAATAAATATTTAACTCCCATCTTAGAAACATTTTTTGGTAATATCCAAATTTATACTCCCATGAGCCCAACTCTTCGAAGTTTCCGGAATAATACACACACACACAGACAAACTGACATAAATGGCGCCTAATATTCATTGTCCAGTGTCTCTTCACGGAGGAAACTGCACTGGAACAAATTCAGAAGTATATATCTTGAGCATGTGCAGAGATTCCGTTGACAACAGGATGAAAAACCTGTTCAGTCAGCCAAATCGAGAACCGATGTTTGCTCAAATAACATCCAGAAGGGTAGAGCTGAAACTGCAATAAGGTATAAGCTAATATTTCATAAGTGAAGACTGCACAGTATTCAGATTCTCCCAGCTCGATAATTTCTGGAGAGCGGAAAAATTGTTGAATCGAAAACGTTCTGTCACTTTCTGTGGTCGAAGAATACATGAAATTTAAACCAACTTCTTCACTCGACGGGAACCAGAGCTGTCAACTTTCAAGTAGAATTTGTCCAAGATCATGAGGCACGATCCAAGTAAAGCTTCATTCCAACCTACAAATAAAAAAAATTAACACAATGGCAAAGCAAAGAACGTAACATTAAATTTGACAACTATAGCAGTTTCTCCCATACAAAATAATACTACAAAACCCTTTTCCTTAAGTCGGATCACAATTTTCAAAACTAACTTACAAGATTTCATATAGACAATTAACAGTTCAAAAAGTGACTGAAGTTCTGCTTGACTCATGATATAGAAAATGGAGAAACGAATTTAGAGGGCGTAGCATGAATTCGAAGCCAGATTAAAGACTCACAATAATGTGATGCTCACTCGACGGCTCAAAAAAGCTGAAATCGTGCTCACTCTGTTCTCTTATATCCTTTGAATTTTCGACGTAGGAAACTGCAATTTATTCGACATCACAAATTAATTTCATGAGCAGTCTTGAAACTACTTTCGAAAAAGAAAACACGCTATATACGTCTTTCCCTGCACACAGTAACAAGAACCCTGTTCCCTGATATCGAAGTTCACACATTCACAGTTCAAAAAGTCACTTGAAGTTCTGAAGTCCTCAGTCGTGATATCGAAGCTGGAAGCTGAAGAAACGAAATTAGAGGAAATAGCACGATAGATTCGAAGCCAGATCAATATGAGCAAATTCTGACGCACAAAGCTCAGTCACGACGGCAAGTTGATCACACCAAGGCTTTTTCTACTACACTCACAGAAAAAGCCTTGATCACACTAACACTCATACACTACACACACTTCAGATGAAATTTATCCAGGTCTCCGTTAAGTCTTTCACATTCAGCTAAGTCACAATCACAAACTGCAGAAAAACACTGACTGCAAACCAGACTTCTTAAATTTTCGAAGCAGGCGATTTATTCGACACTACAGAAATTAACTTCATGCACCCTCATCTCTATTACGACCTCTGAAATAAAGCAAATACGCTACATGCGTAATGAAATCAAAATAGAGTAGTTTTTCTTAAAAAATGACTAATACTTACAATCTTGAGACTGCGGCTTATCTTTGATTTTGAAACGAAAGTCGGGTGGCTTCCTCTAAGATTAAACAAAAAAATTGCAAATATTAATTTATGTCAAAGTTGCTGCATGAAGAAAACGTGATCCAATTATTAATAAAGTTCATTAAATATATTAAACAAAATATTAGACAAATTGTCTAATAGCTCCATGTAAAGTTAAAATACAAAAAAAAATCTCTCTTTATCTTCATTTATAAATTTTCCTTAGGGAAAATTCACGTTTTCTTTATGCATGTACAATAGGTTAAACCACACGTTCTGTATTTAAGGAAAGAATCTGGGCATATTAGGATAAATGCTCCCGCGGGAACAGATTGGAACTTCGTACTCATCCAAAGTCAATTTTTAACCTGTAAAATATAGAAAAAAGTATTAGATTTTGTTTATAACAAAAATTTAGAATAGTCTTAAAAATACTTAAACGTTAACTTAGTCCTAAAATGCATAAATATAAACTTATCTAGATTAAATATTCTATTACTCACCATTACGAACCTTAAAACCTACACACACGGAACTTAAACTTAAAACAGATTGCCGGACAGTAAGCTTCCTTTTACACGCAGGAACCAAACTGGACGCACAATGTTTACAAACTAAGGGTCGCTTTTACCAATACTTACGAATTGGCAATTGTGTGTAACCCAAAAACAGTGTGTAACCCTTGCCTTGTACAATGAGGACGAAGTTAGTAATTTACATTTTACGCCTCGTATTATTGGTTGGTCACCGTTCAGAGACAATTGGATTGTATGAGATCCTATGTAGAAATCCAACGTCAGATTTTGTTTGGTAGATCAGCCATGGTTAGTAATGGGCAATCGAGATAGATAGACAGACAAACGGGTCAGCACCAGTATGCAGCAGAACGCATACCGCCTGAGAAGGCATGGTACAAGGGCTGTTGGAATGAAACCAAATTAGCCTTATGGATTCACACCAACATCAAGGGAGAGTGCAGTAGAACACGCTAATTGACGTGTCTACAGAATGTTGTGGTCCTCTGTTTACTGCCTTGACACGGTTCACTCATCACCGAGCCATAGTTTCTAGGCAGTAATAGCTAAGTGTTACCCCGTGTTTGCTGTCCGCCCCGGTTCCTCATTAACCAAGACAGACAGCAACCGCTAAAATTTAAAAAAATATATACATTAAATTTTAAGTGAGTATTTTTAGAATGTGAAAAAATATTTTAAAAGCTATGGGGACAGGGAAGAATTATAAGTGTTTAAATTTGAATTTTAAATCTAGAACTACTTAAAACTAACTTATAATAAAATGCATGTTATTGAGTGTATGTGTATTTCTGTAATGTGGTCGTCGTCTTCAGCCGCCAAAAACTTGTCTTCTGCACCTGAAAAGTTAGCACACTAAGATATCCTGAAAGGCCTTCGACACCCACTTTCAATATAAAGGGATAGCGAGGTCTTTCCCCGTCCTTTAATTATTTGTAGCACCTATCTTCGTGCGCTGCTGTCCTCTTCGGACTACTGAGGGTCCCACGTGGAGGGAAAGTGGTCCGCCTTTCCCTACCTTAAATTTAAGCTACTAAACTAGCTACTACGATCAAATTTTTGCGATTACCAAACATTTCCCTTTAACGTTAAGAAAAAAGGTTACATACCGGTATCTTCACTTTTATAGAGTTAAATCATTTGCAATAAATTTAAAAATTGACATGGGAAAAAAATCTTAATTTTCATGAATGGGGGGAGCTGCACGAGAATTAACCCAAAATTTAAGTTTTTTTTTTATAATTAACCTACAGTATAATTTAGCTTAAACTTTAAATGCAGATTATTACTATTTGGTAATCACAGCACAGAAAACCACGAATATGTCCCAAAAACTTAACTATTACACCTTAAAAGTCCCTCGTCGGGA
Source organism: Rhysida immarginata (assembly GCA_023313115.1). Lineage (NCBI taxonomy): Eukaryota > Metazoa > Arthropoda > Chilopoda > Scolopendromorpha > Scolopendridae > Rhysida > Rhysida immarginata. The sequence goes on along the minus strand of JAHWFO010041953.1, from coordinate 1,391,343 downwards.
TATCTGCCTGGATGATATTCCTAGAGCTAAAGCACCATTTCCCTAAAACCAACCAGATACACATTCCATCGTAGTCCTCTTTCGCTAAGTTGTCATCACAGCTTAATGGCACACTCGTCACAATCGTCTCGCCACTCCATCAAATTTGTAAATCGTCACCCACGAAATGCATTTAAGTAATTTTGCTAACTTATCATAAAAATTTTCAGCAGTCTAATTTGAATTTGTGCTAATTTAACTTTTATGCAGCAAAGAAAGGCCTTTTCAATAATTCTTACAGTTAATTGGAAACTAAGATAAATGTTAAAGGAAGCTCTCCAAAAATTTAATTTTTTTACTATATTATTAAAAAAAATTAATTTGTAGATTTAAATATTAATTTTTAAAAATTTAATTTAAGTTTTAATATTAAATATCTCAGCGTTAAGTTTCCTCAATTGGATTTTAATTGATAGTTGAAACTTCAGTCAGCTGAAAACAAAAAATCTTAAAGCTAAAATTTTCAAACTCCCAAATACAAAAATTAAAATTAAC
>JAHWFO010041953.1:1307614-1390709 GCA_023313115.1 Rhysida immarginata | reverse complement strand
TTACTTTGTGATTGTCTGTGCTTAAAGATTAAAGATAAAGCATCCCCAAGTACGCTAACAAAAGAAAAAACATCAAGATTTAGAGCCATATTTTCACAAGTGTGTTGTTGAATTGTTTGTGTTTGTGGGGAATTAGGACGGGGGAATTACGGTTTCCCTAACGCTAAGTGTCTGAGTGTCAACCGTAATTTTGTTGTCCTAAGTGGGAAACATGGCTCTCACACAAGAAAGGATAAGGAAGAAAGGATAATCTATACTCATCTTTTGTAAAAGATTGCGCATTCAATCATCCGATGAATTCATGGGTGGAACGGGAAAATGAACATCAGATCCACTAGTTCTTGGTACGAGACCAAATCCACCAGTTCTTGGTAGATGGAAGTCGACACCACTAGAAAATAAAATTTTAAATACCTATAAGCCTCCCAAATTAACTTGGGAATCATATATATAAAATCGCGATGGACTATGCAACAACAACAAAAGTATGTAGAGAGATGCGTGTCAAAAATCTAACAATGACGATTATACAATCGGGCGGGTTATTAGTTATGAATAAATTTAATTACAAGCTCCGTGAAAGGGTATCTATAATTAGCTACTCGAGAAAATTTGCAAATGCGTCAGTTAATTTCATTTCAAATCGCATTTAAAATTAGGTCTAAATTTACAGTTATAGGTATAGCTGTAGGACACAGGTAAATGACGATGAAATTACACGTTCATCGGCCATCTTTATAGGCCTCGCAGAAGTCGGTACAGTCACCTTAGTAGTTCTTTAAAGTAAATTATGAATATTTAATCGAGTCACGTGAATTAAGAAATTGTGCTTTTATATTAATATTCCTGTTAAATATCTGTAAAATAAACCGCTGTTCTTGTTGTACAACTTTGGTGCCCAAGTGACCGGATTTTACAACTCGTAGGCCTACTTAATGGGTGAACACATTTAACGGGGTTTTTTTTAACGTAGAATGAAAAATATAATGAAAAGAATCTCCGTGGAACCGATAAAGCTATTCAGTACGGCACTTATCGTAAGCAAAATTACATCCACGTTTATAAACTAAAGTGAAAATTTTGCTTTAATAAGAACTAACTTACTGAGGACCAATAACTTTCAAGAAAGAAAATACTAGTCTAAATTATAATTGAAAAATAAATTGAATTGCGTTAAGATATTAAGTCCTTAAGTATTTTAATTTTATTTCGAGCTACTAATAAATATTAAACTTTGAAATATTAGGCCTATACGCAAAAATAACGGTCATTACTACGAACGCGAAGAGGAAATGGTTTAAAACATTTAAATAGAAATGCAAGATAAAATCTAAGTATATAAAAAATGTACGTCTCTGAATTAATTTGAATTTTAGAAAAAGTATTTCAATATTCACATAAAGGACAAAATGAGCCGAACTTACTAAGAAAATTATTCTGGAAATGCCAAAAACAGATCTGTTGCCTTCTAGCACGAAGCATCAAACTGAGCTTAAAAATAACCGCTAAGATGGAACTGGATTACTGAACATGCGTAGAACGTAGGAGGAGCCCAGTAAAAGTATATCGCTGTTGTTGCCCTTCCCTATATCCACACTTGGTAACAACGATTTGGTATCTTCCAAATACCAGCACCTCATTTTTTTATGCATAAAAAAAATATAAATGAAAGTAGAATTTTTAAGCACATACTTTTACGTTAAAAAATGTGCTAAAAACAATCAAATAAGTAAGATAATAATAGGAATTCATAAAATTAAAATAAGGTAAAAGTGTGGTGGCTTGTTTAATAAAAATTAAATACTATTTGATAAACATGATTTTATATATTCTTTTTAGCTTGGTTCAAGTTAAGGTCTTTCTCCTTTTTTATATAGTAGACGTTGTTCCTTTCTTTTTTTAAGTCTTTTATAAACTTTACTCTTTCAGAGTGTTGGAAATTAATAATAATAATAATAATAATAATAATAATAATAATAATATTCTTTCTTTATGTTTTTCTCTCTTTTCGTATTTTAAGACTACAATAAACACTTCATGCAGTATTTTCTTTTTATAAATTTTAATTTAATTTAAATGATTAAGTGAAAGGCATCATTTACTTTTTAGTGCACTTTTTAAAGAAAAAATTTGATTTTAAAAATCTTTTTTTATTATTATTTTTTTCTTTTTAGTCTTGAATTTGTAATCAATTTCAACTCATGATTTTGCTATAAATATGTGAAAAACAAAGAAAACCTAACGAGATGGCCCGATCCCTATTTATGGGTAAATTAAACGAACGTCAGTTTTAACCCTTTTTAAGAATTCGAATTTTGAAATTTTTATCTTGGCTTGTATTGTTACCGCAAATGAATGAGTATGCCAAATTTGGAGTCATTTGACCAAAGGAAAAGTGGGTTAAAATTTGATTGCAAGTTTTCAACGAAATAATCTGACAGAAGTTGTAAGTACGAGGGGGGGGGGGTCAAAAAATTATGCAAGTGAGACTTATAATCATACAAAAATATACGAGACCAAAATCCTTCAAAGTACTCTCCCCCGAAGTCTATGTAAAGATGTAGCCTTTCAAGCCACTTATTAAAGGCCAGACGGTAGTCTTCTTCTGGTATAGTCTGTAGAGCGAGAATTTACTGCTTATGCGAGATCTTGGACCCGACGAAATGGCTTTCCAGGAAGATTTTCTTTTAACCGTAGGTCGGGAGAGTAGGCAGGATGTAATTTTTTTTTCTTGCTGTAGATAGACAGCAACAGCAATCGCGTTGTTATGCAAAATCAAGGCTCTGTTGGTTTGAATTGTTGGGCACTGCTGTTTGATTATATTAATTAACTGAGACAACATAATGTTTTTATAGTACTGTCTTGTAATTGTAAGATCGTCTGGCATACAATTCAACGGAGTGGCCCAGATAAAGAAGACACTGAACAAACGCCTTTGGGATCGAAAATCTGGCCTGAGCACTTGCGATTGAGGATCGTCTTCACCTACCAAAACACATTTTGCTGTTTTACTAGGGGTTGTGTAATAGTAAAATCAGCTCTCATCCCCTGTGACAATGCCTGTAAGCCTCTTGGAACCATTTGAAGGGAAAAAATGGAGCAACTCTCTCACTTTTTCAACATGCAAGTTTTTCTAATCTTCGGTCAGTTTGTGTGGTAGCCATTTCGCACAAATTATTTTCAGATGAAGGTGGTCATGCAAAATTTTCTCAATACAATCTACTGATACACCAACACAACAGGCTTAACATTATTACTGAGATATGGGGGTTTTCCGTGACTAATTTATGCACAAACTCCATCGTTGCCTGGTCCATTACTTCTGTTGGTCGACCTGAGCGAGGGTCATCTTGTAAGCTCAGCCTATCCTGTTTAAAATTTCAAATTCAACGGACAACAGTGTCAAACGAACAAGCACTACTGGCATAAACAGTGACCAAATCTTCATGAATTTCTTTTGAACCGGGTAAAGATATAGAATCTTTCACTTTCATTAGAATACTCCATAGAAAAAAACGCAGCGTGATTTACTATAAATTCGAATGGAACTGATTGCGCGATGTCTATTCGCGAGTGAAAGGAAATATAGAGGGCGCCGGGGTCGATCTACTATGGCTACCGTGAGTGATACAGAACCGTGTGCTGGTGAAGGAATAGATGTCGCCGATTCAAGAGAAATAAATAACGTAATTTTTCAGACAATTTCCTTGGCAAAAATTTTTTACCATGTAGGAGGAGAGGGTAGACGATGTTTCGTAGAAGGGGAGGCAGTGGTGAATGCGAAACAAATCGTTACATGCTATATTGTTCATCGCACAATATTTTCGGTAATGTGTATTTAAATATACCAAGGCTCATACTAATTCTGGATTCGTTAATACTTACAAAAAATAAAGATAAAACCTAACGAAATGATAACACACTAGCATTATATACAGTACCTTCTGTATAATTATTCTTATGCAAATTCCGAGTTATCCGTCGCTAAAAAGTTGGTTAACCGGAACACTACACTGTAAGCTGACATCTTAAGCCCAAGTTCTATGGAGTTCCGCCTTATCTTTATTGAACGTCTCTGGTTTAGACTAACCGAACACCGGACCCTGGCGCCGCTAACATGGAGAATCACGTGATGGCTCTCCTCTAGCGCTAACAAAGGGCGGTAGAAGAAGCCGTTAGTGAAAACTTACTCATCGGAACGATCGGCAATAAACAATCCTTAATGAGCTTATTTCTTTTGTTTATTCTGGAGAGCTCTCAGTCACGTGGTTTTGACCTCTGATCCCACCAATAGAAAGGGGGTATATATATATATATATATATATTCCCTTTTGAGTACAAGACCAGATATACAGATAAAGGTAATTGGGATCTTGAAGTGTGCGAACGCAAGAGTTGCAGCTCTTGGTAGACAAACATAATTTGGATCCAGTTTAGATGAACGCAAGAGTCGTTCGTTGCTCTTGGTCCGGAGAAATGAAAGAGTGAAACAAGATGTCATCACTCATAGGGCAGTGCAAGGTAGGAACTTAAGCCACCCTGATGTTCAGAAACTAATGTTGAAAGGCGTTCTAGCCCACAAGTAAAATCAGCGCAAAGCACCAGCCTCAACAGATTGGCGAGAAACTTGTAGCATTCAAGCAGTGCGACATAGACGAACTTCAAGCGACACTAAGTGAACTCCCAAAAATTAATTCTGTCAATGCCAAACAGAATAAAAATTGTACTTAAACGTAAAGGAAAGTCAACTCATTATTAAAACAAAAAAAATTGTATTAAATTTGTTAATGTCAGTTGTGTTTATTTTTGTTAACTCATTTTCCAAGTAGGAAATACTGTGTTCAATTGTTGTAATTTAATTTTGTATACTTCTTGGTCATGTTGTACTTCACATTATTGAGCAGACATGTAATTAGCGTAAACAAATGTTAATGTTTGTGCTTGTATCCATGATTATCTTCTAGCGGTGAAAACACTGTTTGCTAACTCATTTTCCAGTAAGGTAGCTAGAATAATTGCCGTCTGCACCACAGACGGCAGCTGCATGGCGTAGGAAAGAGTGAGTAAGATGCTAGAAGGTAGAGGTAGTCATAAAAATGAGTGCACGTTATTAATGAAAATTCGATATAAATACGATTAAAAGAGCGATTGTTCGTAGAAAGGAATAAGGAATTTGTTGGTTCTTTTGCATGTTTTGCATTAGTGCTGAACAACCCTGTTCGCCTTTCGCCCCAAGGAAAGTTGTTGCATTACCGAAAGAGTTCAAAAGCTAACACGCTAATCGATTGGAAGAGGCTGGGAATACCCATTTAGCAGAGAATTTAAGCAACACTTTCAAAATTCAAAAAATGCGTTAAAGCTTGTTCAAAAACTTTTTCCAGTATCGTCGCTATTCAGGGGATTGTCTTAACTTCTAAAGTGCTTCTAAGTGCTTCTAACTCGAAAGTCCTTCATGAAAGAGTTCTCAAGTTTACAAGTTGCCCCTCCCCCTCCCCATCTTCTGCAGCATTTTTTAACACCTCAGAAAACGGAATTTAAAGAGCATCGCTGTGAATGAAATCTCATAAAAAGACCTGCCATGTTCGACTGTCGAGCCGTTTGCCGGTCCGTGACAGCTGACGGAACTGGATAATCTTGAACCCATCTCCTTAAAGCGTCAAACTGTAAAAATGCCTTCATCCATGGGCCCGTAAAAAACATGAGTTTTGTGGATGTCGCCAAAGTAAGTTAGCGTGCTTTTGAAGCGTCAATCGGTGTGAGGACTGAAAATCATTTGGGTCGTTGACGTCATTGTCTCGTCGAGTGACATCCGCGAGGACCTGATTTATGAACGGAACACTTAATGAAATTAATGTACCTTCAAAAGTTGAAGTGTGAAGCACGGTCTGTTGACCGTTTGTAAAATGGATTTAAATGAGGCAAAAATCCACGCCCCCCCCCTCCTGTCGGAAAGCTAAGCGCAACCAACTCGAAACCTACTCTCAATCAAACATTCAATTAGCAACAAGAAATCCAAAGTGGGTCTTTCAAATTAAATTAATTCTGAGCGAGGTCATACAGCGGTACAAATCCGTTTTGACTTCATAAATGGCACAAAAAATAATATACTCAGCTACGAGAGTAAGTTAATAAATATCCGCATATGTGTCTTAATATTCTGTAATTGGCGAAACTGCTTTATGCGCATTTGATGGTACCTTTGACTATACTAATGGAAAGTTTCAGCATCTTCGCACAGTTTAGTTTTGCCCTGTGACACAATAAAATGGCTGCACCACTTGCGATTTGAATCAAAGGTGAACAGCGTGCCGTCATCCGTTTTCTGTAGTAACATCTCGTGATCCGTTTTTATGTAGTAAAACATTGCTGAAAGTCTTCGATGGATTTCCGCTCCCCGTACACCTGCAAACCACAAGAGATGGAGCTCGTTTGGTGGGTATAAAAGGTGAGATGTCTGTACTCTACACATTATCTCAATGTTGCTGTCATGGATGAAACGAGCGATATATCAGATCTGTAGAGGAGGATCATCATTAGTTTTCAGAGTTGTGATGAAACCGCGCAAAACGTTAGCGTGCTGCTGTGATTAAAGTGTACCGTGATTGGACAAAAGTGTACTGCTGTGAGCAGCTCGCGCCTTTGATGTGAGAAGTGAAGGTCGACTGCGAAGATGTATGCAGGCTAACCGACTCGCAATAGTTGAGCAACTCACCGTTCAGATAACCAGAGGGCTGCCAGACGTGTGTGGACAAGAATAGACAATCGAAGAAAACGGATGGTCACTGGAGAAAAAAGTGCATCAGCAGAAACAGCTACAAATTGCATTGCAATACATCAGCTCTCGTGATCGGTGAAGGCTTGTCTTCTTCTATGGATCACTGGACGGGGTCGTATTCGGCGGAATATAATCACTCTGCAGCCATTGCTGGAAGAACACAAGCTGATGAGGCGTATAGTATGGTCTGGTGTATGTTTTCTGGTCTCGCTCGATTTGGGTTATTTATCCAGCGTTGCGGATCAGGTACACATGTTTTTGGGATTTCCGGAATGCTAAGTTACGATGAATGATTCGAATGACACATACATGTTGCCTGTTTTCCCGTTTAAACCTCTGGCTTTTGTCTACGTGCATTTTTTGGATGCCATTTGACGAATCTTTGTACTGTGGCAGGTTGTTGGCAGGGAGAGCCCTCTATTTCCAGTTATTTTTTACTGGGTGAATTAGCAGAAACATCACATTTCACATTTCCCACATGCAATTTTAGATACATGTAATTAGATTCCTGCATTTTCTTAGAGGCACTAAATCCTGCATCGGAAAGGTTTGGTCCCGTTTTGTCTGGAACTTCAAATATTTTCATTTCATTTGAACGTCACTTTCCTTAACAGGCAGACGGGACTGATACATATTATTCGCGCAAGGAATGAGAAGAAAATCGACGAAGGTTAAATAAAATGACCCTCTATATGAAATTGTGCAGTGTATATAATATCCTGTATATTTATCATTATTAATATATTAAATCTAATTTGACCTGTATATTCAATTTTAGTGCCATGTTTAGATCTTGTATCACTAGCAGAACTTCGTAGAATCCTCGCCCTGGGCCCCCGAAGTGCAAAGTCGAAATAATCTGGACGAATTGGGTTCACCGTGAAAGGCTTCGGGGACCGGTCCTTTGGTAATTACACACGCTGTTGATACAAATAAGATATTAATTTGTTGCGGACAGTGAACGGCAGGATGGCAAAGCCCAGCTACAAAAACACAATTAATACCAAAGCGAAGGAAATGAAATTGCTGCACAGAACAAATCAACAGGGCAATCGATTCGACTTAGTGTCTACAGGGAATAAAAATGCACGAACAAATGAAATTTCGTTTGGCTTAAGCAGTAGCGTTATCAATATTGGAAAGAAAAAATTAATCAGCAGTCCTATGTTCGTGGGGGGGATTGTAAGAATTCTATGAGATCCTTAAAAGAAACTTGATATCTTATTGATTCCTGTCGTAGATAGTGAGCAACAGATGCTTTAAATTAATTTAGAACGTTGTAGTCTGTTTTCCAATACTGGCCCTTTATTTATTTTTATATTTCTTTATTTCTTTAAAACTTTTTACTCCTTCTTTTCAGAGAAATTTGACAGGCCCATGACGTGGCTACAAAGCTTGCCGATGAAGGGATCATGCGAGGATTATAGGACGTCGTTCAAGCGTCTATAACTCTCAACGCGCAAATTTAGCAGACAGGTCGAGATTGAGGATCATGTAATTTGTCAGGTTTAATCCCTTAAAAGGAGAAAATGGCAATCATGGTGTTACGTGAAAGAAAATCGAAGATACAGAGTATGAATCACCTTTCCCCCGGAGATAGGGATTCTAATTTGGGAATTGCGTTTTTAAAGCTGCTTCCAAGTTTGAACAAAACTTCATTAATAACACATTCAAATAAAATAATTCGTGGCCGAATTGCAAAACATTGTCGTCTCCTTTGAATAGGATAATGAGTAGATATTCACTCCGAGTTGCAAGTTTATCTGCTCTTCTATAAATCGTGTTTAACAAAAGAATTGATACAGTCCCGTATAATATTTTATCTTCAGAAGATATTTTAATATCATAATAGTGGATTATATAAGTAGAGACTCGAACAGATTTCATTTTAGTTCAAAATGGCGATAGTATTCAAACTACAGAGCGGCCGAAAACTTATCTACCAAGTTTTCTCAGCTAGTATCAAATGTAATTGTTTGATCTGTTCGTGCCATCAAGGCATTTTGTTTAACGCACTGGATTATTCTAAGCACTGTGGGTTTGACGTCGACTGACCCCCATATTCACCTGACCTCATTCTTTTTATGGGGTCACGTGAAGTACGAGGATTGTTCAAGAATGTTCGTAATTTTTTTTATTTGTTAATCGATTTTCAAAATTCTGTTCTTATATCTGATACTTCCATTTGTCCTCTATGTAATGCACTATTCACTTTTCGACATAGTCCCAATTCCTTTCCATGCATTGCGCCAACGCGTGACTAATCGGGTGAACCCGTTGGAGAGCAATTCCGGGGTTGTTGTCGATACCAGGATTGAATGGCAGCTTTGGACCCTCTTCTGCAGCACGAAAACGCCTGCCCGCACGCGATCGCCACACACAAGAGGCGTTGCAGCGCCTACAGTTCAAAGATAAAAGACTTTGCACCTTGCGACTTTCAGTACTTCCCAAAGAAGAAAGAGCACCTTAAGGGACATGAGTTGCGTTCTGACGACGAGGTGAAAGCTGCCATTCAATTCTGGTGTCGACAATAACCCCGGAATTCCTCTCCGACGGGTTCACCCGATAGTCACGCGTTGGCGCAGAGCGTGGAAAGGGATGGGGACCATGTCGAAAAGTGAATAGTGCATTACATAGTGGACAAATGTAAGTAGCAGGTACAAAAAGAACTTTGAAAATCAGTTAACAAATAAAAGTTACGGACCAGGAGGCAAAAATTCTTGAACAACCCTCGTGCAAGGGCTACAAGACAAACCCTAGCCAACTTTATCTCCAAACTTCACATGGCATACTCATGCCTTCCGAACTTTCGGCTGCCCAAATGTGTTTTTCGACCATGAAAACGCGCTGTTCATTTGTGTAGGCGGCCATTGTTTTGTAATCCTGTGAAATGATACAAAAACACATTAAATAAAATACCTTGATGATACGAACATATCACGCAAGGTGGAGATACGAAACACTTGTAAGGTAGGTATGAAACTTGGGGAGATTCTCTATCCGTTGATATAAGCATTTCCGCTATGTCTATCATGGTTAATGTGTTACCGAGTTCTGAAACCCCGGAAGGACTTCCGATTCACTGTGTACAAGCTCGTGCTTCAAAGAGCATCAACTTATTTCTGCGACTTTCTGTAGTGCATCCGAAACATGTATATGAAAAAATAAAAATGCGTTTCTTATTGAACGCTCCTCGTCATTTATTTAATTTGAGAGTCATGAGGTCCATGTCGAATTGTGTGTTTTTTGTTTTCCCTTAAAGCTTTCGGCATAATGAATTTAGCCCTTAACCCCATTTACTTACTTCTTAGTCTGATTTGGAGGAGACAGGACGTAGAAGATAAGGAAGGAGGAAGCACTGAGGGAGGGAGGGAGGGAGAGAGTGAGCTTAGAGAGATTTTTGGAAGCAACGGACCTCCCGCTGAGCCTCTTTTCTTGCTGATTCATTTGAATCCAATTCGACTTCTCTTTCCGAAACATTAGGAGCAAATTATGCGGGTGAGTGGACTGAGAAAAAAAAAGAAAAAAAACACTAGAGAGAAGTGGTTCCTTTTCTCTCTCTCTCTCGTTCTCGTTTCCTCTCTCTTACCCTACTTCCATTAATCTATTCATATGCTTTAACTTGAAAATAGCGTTGGCTAAGCTTTTTTTTAATTCAGGTTTGCTAAAAAACGACAAAAAAACTTCAATGGAGCCGGATCTTTTTAATAATTGTTGAATTTTTTCAGTTATGAATTCCAATAATGCTTTTTATTTTAGGATTTAAAAACAGGTTTTGCTTTGATCTATTTAATGGGAATTTGAGTATTTATGAGGGATTAATAAGTTTTTAGAAGTAAAACGCAATTCACAAGATAAAAGAAGTAACATGATTAAAAAATTTAATATTTCTTGGGAATCTTTAAGTGAGGGAGCTTAGAAAATCAATTGTAATATTTTTAAAAAATTAAAAGATTTAGCAGGAAATTTTAAAGATAAACTACAAAGAGTTAGAACAAAAATATGGAAACACTACACTGTTCGGTCTATGACGATTGGTCTAAACCCGATTGGTCCAAATAAATATAGCTATCCAACCTTTCCGTCGGCAGTTTAGAATATAAATCATAGCGATAATAGGAAAGGGCAAAGATTTAACCGATTTTGAACGTGTCATGATCTTAGTGCGCAACGTTCTGGACGAAGCGTCTCTGAAACGGCAGTTCTCCTGAACTTTTCTCCTGAACACTCAAGAATGGTTTACAAAAAACGCACAAAAAACGTCGAGTCAGCGACACTCCAGTGGAAGGAAACCGCTCTTTGATGAGTCAGTTTAGGCTATCTAGACTTGTACAAGCCAACAGACATGCCACTGTTCTCCAAATGACGTCCAAATTTAACTTTGTTTCTGAGACAACCATCTCACAACGTAGACCTCGGTCTAGGGTTCAACAGCCACGGCCACATCGGGAAACGTTGATATCGGAGACGAACAGGAAAATACGCCTTCTACGGGCAAAGTAATACCAGCACTGGACCATCGACGAATGGTAAAATAATATCAGCTTGTCCTTTTTCCTTCCGAAGAGTCGACGTTCCATGGACCCATCATGCCTATCGACAACTGTCGGGACCGTGTCATGGTTTGGGGAACGTTTACCTGCCGCACATTGGATCCACTATATTCACGTCTGAATGCCATAGTGTAGAGTTTTCACACTGTAAGGTGAAATGGAAGAGCTCAATTTATCGCACTCAATAGGTAGGGATAGGTAGGAAAAATTTTTTTTAAATGCTGTAATTTTTTTATATCCTAGCACTTCAACAATAGGCTGCAACGAGCGGCTGCGAGCAGGCTTGAGTGAAAAAAAGCAGCTTACAGATCGCGCATGAGGGTATAAAGTACATATTATCTCTATGACTTCCCTACCTGATAAACTGAACTCTTCCATTTCACCTTACAGTGTGAGGACTCTACGTTGGCATCGTTGTCGACCAAGTGCATCAATTCATGTTAACAGTTAAGCAGATGGATATTTCCAGCAGGATAATACGCTGGTATCCCCAAAGCCCCCATGACCACGGATTTGTTCTCGGAAGATGACTTTTCTTTGCTGCAGTAGCAAGCCCAGTTGTAGGATCTCAATCCGATTGAACATTTGTTGTATGAGCTGGAAAGGAATATTCACGCCTGTACCCCTGTCAAATGTTTGAGATCTACATGGCACACCCCTGTCTGCACGGTCTCAGGAACACTTTCAGCGTCTTTGTTGAATCTATACCTCTACGAATTTAAGCTGTTTTGAAGGTGAAAGGACCCACAACGCGCTACAATGTAAATCTACTATTGCAATCAATATCCCGGTTCCCTTGCCATATGGACAACATCTAATTCCTACAATAACTTTATCAACAGCTGTTCGAGTTTCTTGGGTCTTCGTTAAGTCATATATAGATTTTTGAAATCCAGTAGCTTGACGTGAATTGATAGTTAGCATATTGAAAAGGAGAGCAGGTTTCTTCGATTTTTCATAAATTTCAAACTACAGGTCTTTTCGAAACGCAATAGCCAATAACATACTCTCTCTCTTTCTCTTTAAATAGTCTTAACGCGAACAGGAGTTTCAGTGGCACGACAACTTTAAAAGTTTCGTCTCTATCAATGGACGGACGAAAGCACAAATGAGAAGGAAATTTAGATTGCTTCATAATTATGTTAACAATTCAATGGCTAATGGGCTAGCGATTGGTTGCAGCCTATACATATCGTGTTGCAGGTGACAGTTTGAAGTCGCATTTTCTCTGTAAATGGGAAGTTAATATTTAATTTAGGAGTCGATGATATGATCTATTGAGATTTGAATTTTAAAGGGGCGCTGAACCAGTTTATGGCAGATTTACACTCACTCGCACGCGTTTGCTTATCGGTAATGGGTTCCTTTGATTTTGAATAAAATCTTGTAAACATTGATGAAGTAATTAGTAGTTTTAAAATTGAGAAATTAAATATTAGCCCAAGCTCCTAATAAAGAGTGGAAATTCGATGAATTCCTTTCACGTGTCCGTTTATTTTATAGCTGAACGTTCATGTTAAAATACAAAGCAATTCCATTTTACCAAATAAAACGACAAACTGCTTTATATCTTGTTCAATCATACAGACTCAAAATTGTAGCTCTATGCTTCACTTGGGAGGCTCTCAACATTAAAAGCTTACAGCAATGGTTAACAATTAAAAAATTACAACCCTCACTAACAATTGAAGGGCTCGGTGCAATAAGGACCTAACCGAAGCCGACGCGATCTAAACCACATGAAGTGAGAAAAGTGATGTTATATTGTTTAAAAATCTGTAAATCTGTATGGTTGATGTTTTGGTTTACTGTGATTGCAGTTTACTTGTGCATTTGTTACCGAAACATATTGTAAATGGATTTCACAAGCAGTAATTATTACATTTAGTAAGAATTTCTTCCTGTGGGTTAGGTCCTTATTGCCCCAACTCTTCAGTTGATAGCAACTAATACATGATCTTTTGATAAGGTTGACATTACACTTTAAATCTCTGTCTACAGTGAAACAACTCATTCAATAGATGTGTGATTTTATAAGGCTTCTTGTCAGATATAAATGAACATTGTATGATTCTTGAATATAATAAGAAATTAATTCCCCCGAGGAGGGTATAAGGAGTAGCGAAAGCCCTGAGTTCATATATTTTTTATCCACACCTTTTAACCACCATTTTTTAAATCAAAAAATTGATTTCCTATTTTTCGAACTTAGACCTCTTTTACATTTTCTAAATGCTATCTTCTTTCGTTACTCGTCATTTCCGATCGAATCACATACAACATGCCATATGATGTCATTTGAAAACGTTAATAGATCTAAAGACCACGTGACAGCTACCCCCACAACTCTGACTGCACTGGGACAATTTGGCCCAAACATCATATTAATGCAGATCGTATTTAGAAGAATCTGCACACCGAATTTCAATCCTTTACATACCTATTGTCACGCCTAAATGGTGACAAAAGACAGGAGATCGTCATCGGCGGCGTCATTCTCGTCTTCGAGAGAAGAAGCCAATCAGGAGGCAGGAGTGGGATGACGAGAGCATCAACGTCAGGGAGAAAATTTGAAAAATCGGTTGGAGTTTTTGTCTCGAAGGGAAAACATGGAGAGACGTTCTGCATGGCCTATTCAATGAGACCTTCACGAAAATATCGTAGAAGCGTGTTGGATCTTTCAGCCTCCCGAGCGGATAGTAGCGTGGGAAAGACGTCCTCTGCAATAAATGAGAGCCTAACGGAGTACGGGATTTTGAGATCATTGCATTGGTGCACGGCCCGTTCTGGTTATCCCTGTTTTACGTTCTTTGGTGTGTTTTTTATCAAGTGGAATATCAGTGAGTGCAAAAATTGTTTGGGAATTTTCGAGGAGCTTACTTCGTTAGTCTCGTCAGTGGTTGCGTGATCGCCTCTGATGCCCGAGGACGCGGGTTCGACTCTGGCCGAGGACGACGAGGATTTTTTCAGGGGGAAAATACTGAGATCACGCACTTCCTTCTGAAGGGAAGTAAAGCCGTTGGTCCCGTGTAGTCGTTTGCTGGCTGCACGTAAAAGAACCCTTGCGAGGCAAAATTTGCGGCCCCTATAACGCCGTCCTGAAATGACCATAGCAGTTGAAAAGGACGTCAATACCAAACAAACCAAACAAACCATCGTTAGTCTCACCTTGCATCTGGGGAATTTTCCCTTGGAATATCAGCGCCTATCTAAGCAAAGGTTTGGGTAGTTTTATAGAAGCTCAGTAGACGAAACGGGAATTTGCAGTAACCCGTGTCTATGTGTTTATACTGCTTGGAGTGCGTAGACAAATAAACTGTATGTTTTTATTTCTGGGAGCAAGCACGTTATTGTATATTGTGTGCTTCGCTGTTTCTATGTTTTGGATCTCTTCTCAAGTTTACGATAAGTTGATTTGTTTTTGTTGTGGAATTAAAGCACCACATTGCTTATCGAATGTGCTTAGTTTAACCCGCACTAATTGTTGATGACGGCCCTTGCTAATGCGCTATTTCCTCGCTTCCAGGTGGACTGATTTTGAAATTGAAATAATTTGCTGCAAAGATAATCGTCAAGTGCCTTTTCGCCAGAGTTTTATGGATGGAGCTGGTGTTCACTATGGTTCGCATCTTCGGGTGGCCGTAGCACTTTCTCCTATTCTATTGTCCTGAATTTAGACCGTATTGTTAAGTGAGACTCTTAACTAATTGTGTCTTCAGATAGTTTGGAGATTCAAGCGGCTAACTGAGTGTGGTGATTGTTATGTGCAAGTACTATTGTGTTTATGCCTTCGAATAAGATAAGTTCAAGCATTTGAGTTTTGAACTTAATTATCTCAATTCTAAATTAAGATGAAAATTGGAATTTATTTACGTTTATTTTTCTTTAATGTTAATTACGGCAAATGAAAATAAAAATCCCCTCATTTCTGCATTTTTATTTTCACTGCGAATACACGTTACACCTATATTGTAGACCAGTAACTAACTCCCACCCCAGTAACTCCGACCCCAATGAGCCAATGAAAACCAAACTAAAAAGTAAAAGAAGACATGCCCCTTGTGGGGTACATTCCGAATTTCGTCATTCTGCCTCAAAAATTTAGAAAATATGAAGGGGCCGGATAGATGGACATGATATAACCATTAAGTAGCTCCATTCTTCCACTATTTAATAAAGCGCCAATAAAGACTAATTTTTTTTCTTTCACCAAAAAGAATTCCATAGCTTCAATAGACACCACGCAAATTTTCAAATCTTTCTGATCAATATGTATCTCCTATACTTGTTTTTGAAATGTGAACTTTAATCATGGATACCTTGTACCTGTTCAATAATACAATGCATTCATTTCTCTTTGCCCTACTGCTGAAGCAATTTCGAAACGCGTTGACCAATAAATGCTCGATCACCGTATTGCTATAGTGTGTTGGTTCCATTACTTTTAACATTGTATTTATTCATGACTCATTAGTACGAATAGATTGATGTATCACACACCATATTTTGGTATTCTTAACGGCCACTGTTAGAGCACAAGCAATTGATTTGAAGGAGTCCACGAAAATGTCTGAAAAGTTGACACAGCCGAAGTAAGAACTTGATGATCATATTGTATTGATGATCAGATTTTGAAGAAGTTAACTCCTTTTCAAGTTATCCTGCATTGTTATACATGCCCACAAAAATTAGGAATTATTTCAAAATGAATATGATGCGGCAAGTCGCAAATGTTTATTAAGCAAGTCATTTGCTTTCTGGTGTTCAAATCAAAGAAAGTTATTCGATTTTGCAAATGAGATGCTAACCAAAGCATTGGAGTATCTGCACTTTTCTGATCATGAAAGTGCACATCCTGTAATTTCCTTGTTTTTGCAATGTCTTCAACACGATTTGTCCGAACCCGAAGCCTGGAGAGCCATAGGACGTCTTGATGCTGGTCAAGCACAGACAACAGTGGCACAACGCTTGGAACATTCCAAAGCGTGATTAATAGACTGTGGAATCGCTTTTAAGAGACTGGCACTACTGGGCAGAGTCGCCCATCTGCCACAGAGGTGAGCGCTACTTGATGTTATTGGCAAGAAGGAACCGGCTCAGCAATGAAATCGCTCCATCGTGTTGGACTGTATGTCTGGCGACCGATGGTACGCATTCCGTTATCTGCTGACATCGTAGAACCTATAGAAGATGAGCTGATGAGCATCGTCATTCGACCCGTGATGAGTAGTCAACTATCCTCTTCTCTGATGAGTCAAGGTCAGTCTGCAGCCTGACCATCATCGTGTCCTGATCTGGCGTGAACGAGGAACACGGGAGAATCCAGGTTTCGTGCGAGAAAGAGACTCCTTCGGTTATATGGGCTGGCATAAACATTGGTGGTCGTATCGACCTCCAGATCATCAGAAATGGATCGCTGACTGCTGTGATCAGATCCTGGGCCCTACAGTGGAACAGTTGAAAACAACTTTCTTTTCAGGTCGGCAGTGCAAGGCCCCACCGTGCGCATCTTGTCAACAACATGCTTCAGGAGGCAGGAATCGAACTCAAACACTGGCCTTCGTGTTTTTCAGACCTGAATCCCATTCAACATACATGGAATGCACTATAAAAACGTCTGGCAAACTGTCCTATGCCTCCCACAACATTTCTTAAGGTGGAAATTGCCCTGGAGCAAGAGTAGCAGAGGATCTCTCAAGAATTGCTAGACAATCTGATCCTGTCCATGCCTTACAGTTTTCAGTGTGTTTTGGCAGTCTCGATCAATGTGTAGCACTCTTGTCCAATTTGACACGCTTCTGTTCAACACAGCAATATGCCACTTGCTACTTAATCACGATAATCGAGTTTGCATCCTATTTACATAATCGGACAACTTTCTTTAACTTATCCTTTGCTTTTCTGATGTTCCTGTTTTATAAACTAAAATTAAATGCTTTTTTATCCCTTCATATTCATTTTGAAATATCCCCTAATTTTTGTAAGCAGCGTAAGTAGCATTAGCTAAAGCTCGTAATAAAGTGCGTATTTATAGAGATGGTACTGATAACTTCTTCATAAAGAATAAATTTCTTGTAATACTTTCAGGCTTTCTTTTCAGATGATAATGACTCGATTGATATTGAATCACTTTATTCTTCAACTTTGCACTATATTCTCATTTCTAAAACCTCACCCCTTTCTTAAATCATTTCTTCCAGCTTCCTAAGTTTCATCCAAAAGCCTTCTTAGCTGGGTTTACCCTCTTCGTTTTTTTCCTCCCTTTACTGTGGTATGTGTTGCGCGTGTGCGTATGGATGTGTGCGCGTGTCTAGCTTTGGCGTTCGTTGTAACGACTTATCGTCGCTAATGGCTGGAAAGGTCGCTGGAAAATGAGAAGTAAATTACAAGGAAACAGACGATTATCGCATTTATTAAGGAGCGAGTGGAGAATGAATGGACGTTAATGAAAGCGCTTAAGGATGTAACTCAGGTCGAATGGGCTTGTTATTAAAACACTACGGTGCTCTTCATGTCATACCCTCCCCCTCACAACCACTCTCAAAAACCCCACCACCACCATCATCACTCGTTCTTCTCTTTCTCTCTCTCTCTCTCTCTCTCTCTCTCTCTCTCTCTGTCTCTTTTTCTAGGACCTACTCTTTCGCTTCGTATTTTCTTCCCCAGGACGAATGAATTAATAATGAAAGAGATAGGTCGTCGTCTTTGAGAATTATTTAGGAGAGCGACTTCAATATTTTTCCTCTTCTCGTGCATGTTTGTGTATGAACAGAAGATTGAATTTTAAAAGAAATGAAAACGTTTTTTTGTTCCTTTTTGTAAATGCAGGCATATGCTGCAGGTTCTTAAAATTGAAACGATTCGATCGTATTGTTTTCTTATGCAGTGTTTGTGAACGGGAAAGGTTTTTTTTTCCAAATGGTTTATTAATTTTTTAACAGTTGGATGTTTTATAAAATTGTTAGGACACCACTTCATCGAGTTCAATAAGCTTCATAAATTATAAGATTTTTATTATACAGTGAGTTACATAAGTCTTTCCGGGATTTCATTGTCTTACCATGCAGTAGAAAAGCTATTCTTAATATGCCATAGTTCTGTAAGATGTTGAAGCAGTTGTACAGGATGAGACAGGTTTTTATTAAACAATTTTTTAAATTACATGTTTTATAGAGAGCATTCAAAGTTTATCGATCTTTTACGACATAGCCACTCTTGTATATTAGATTTTGTGGTATCAATTCGGACAGGACTTGAGAGCCCTTTTTATCATGGTTTGAGGAATATTATTCTGGAACTCCTTCTTCACAGCTCGTTTAAGTCCGCAGAGAGTACTTAGTTTTCTCTTGTTTAACTTAGATTTCAGGTACCCCCACGACCAAAAGCACATGCATCAGCATCTCGAGATGATGGCATGTAGGAGAACCAGGGTTTGTTTTAACGTGTGAGCCGGAATTTTATTGGAAGATGAAATTTATATCAGAGTAAAACCCCTTCAAGTCCTCCAGAAAAAGTATCAGCACATTGTTGATGTATAGTTGCTAGTTTTGTTAGCACATGGCTCCATAAATTTAGGTTTGAAGATATCTTTTGCACTAAGAGGGTCCCATACCCTATGAAACTTGAAACTTGAGCAACAGCTTAAGAGCACTTTTCCGAGCAATGGAGTTACTGGATATCCGCTTTTCCTGGCTGTCATCTGAAGTAACGCATCTTTGCCATCGGTTTCTCCTCAGCATCAGGTATATTCGCCACGAGCGGCGACGACTCTTTGCGATTGTGTCTCGGGATATTCAATTTCATTTGGGGCTTGCGAACCAGTTTCAGGCCGAATTTTTATTTTATAGCGTCCTAAGATTCTAGGACTGATGCTTAGCCTTTCCGCGATATCCCGCTGTGTTGGAGGGTTTTCTGAATTTGTTGCTCTTACAGGATACAACCCCTCTTCTTAGGGGTAGACTTTTCTTGTTGAGTCTTTGCTTCCATATTCTTGAGATTGAATAGGCATGCTCTTGAAGTTGCAATTCTTTGTTTTTGAAGGTGGTTGATAATAATCGTATAGCTCTAATTAAGGTCTAAAAGAGCTTTTATCTTTCCGGTATTTTCGCTGGAGTATATTCTCGGAGCCATTTTTTTTTGTTTTGCTTCCTGCTCTTGTACATAATATTTCATAGCGCAATCCTTTACATGGGAGGTATTAGAATTTTAATTATTCAAATTCTTGACGAGAACATTGCGAAGAAATTGTTCAATAAAAACCTGTCTTACCCTGTAAGTCAATGGAAGATCAAATATTCATCAGACATTCTCTTAGTTTTCACATGTTTGTTGGAAGAGCATCTTGTTTCGGATGTGCTGTTCCAACGTGTCTCGAACTTTGTGTTTGGTTGATATCTGAGCTCTGGTGAGGCCAGATAAACGATGGAAGTTGTCTTCGTGCTCGCTAAACTCTGCTGAACCAACCGTGGGCGATGAACACTAACATTGACATCCATGAAGAAGCCGTCACATGTGGGATTGTAATGCAACATTTTAGGTTGGACTTGATCGGCAATGATACTCAAGTAATCCGTGAAACGTATACGACCTTCCATAGATATCAGCGAACGGATTCCATGCCAGCAGAGGATGCTCCATACCTTAACACAATTACCAGAACCTTGAGTTGTCTCGATAAAGCATGTTAGATCCATTGCTTCATGGGGATCCTGGCAAAGTCTCTGCTTATCCTCGGTACAAAACAATGTGTATCGCGATTCATCAAGTCACGTAAATTTCTTCCAGGCTTCACGTGTCCTGTCGTAACATTCTAGATGCCAATGAAGACAAACATTCCTGTTCTTTGAAGAAATCAGGGGTTTTCTCGTATGAACATGGTTCTTCCAGAACATGGTTATAGGCAACAGCCTAAAGTTAAAATCATCTGTCAATTGTTGCACATTATTGTCAATTGTAAGTGTTTTGTTTTAATGGGCGCGATCTCGTTCATGACTGATTATCTTTGAGCCACAGTTATCCTTTACTGACATCTACTGTGGATATTTTCCATCGTTTGAACACTCTGAATATCGAGAATCCAGTCGTTGCTTCAATCATGCTTCCTGATAGGTAGTATCAACAATGAGTTCCTTTTCGAAGTCAGTCAGGTCCTTCTTTTCCCCTATACTAATCAAGTTCTGTGGTTAGGCTCGCTTAACTCTTCCTTAAGTAAGCATATGCTTGAATCACTTGACCTTAATATATTTTGCATAAAAAGGGATTAAAGCAAATTTAGATATGTTCACACATGTTTCTTATTCATTGGTCAGTAAAAAGACTTTTATTTGAAAAAAAAGGTCGCCGAAAGAAAATCTCTGACGATTCTTGGCGTTCATAATTTCCCCCCCCCCCCCTCTCTTTAAACATTTTATGAATTTCCTTTTTGGCGTCACCGGTGGGAAATATGTACGCAGCGCATTCTACAGGTTTTAAAATTGGGATGTTAGCAACGTATTTATGCCGGTGAGATTAACCGATACGGAGAAATTATTTATTTATAGCGCAACGTTGAAAATTAACGAAGACTTCAGTGGATGGCCGTTGTTTATCCCGGGAGAGAGAGCGCTCTGCTGAAATATGGGGAATTCAGTCATCCAAACGCATGATCAGCGGAGAAACAACAAAGCAGGTTCATATTAATCACTTCGTGTAACCGAAAAGAACGCTGTTTAGGATAAATTCAGCTCAAATTTCAAGCTCTTACCATGTTTTAATGGAGGCGCAAATTTCTCTGAACATTCGTTATGTATTAAGGAGAAATTAAACATTCATTAATACTTGATCGTTCTAAGATTAACAAGGTCGAGTGTGAGCATAGAACACTTACTTAAAGTGAACATCCCGAGAGTGTTGAATATTTAATGAATTGTTTTATTTGACTAGTGAGTATAATTTGCTTTAGTTTATGCTTGTATATGTAGGTGATTAAAAGGAAATAGTTTTATTAATATTTAAAGCAAATGAACTGAAGTTAATATTCTTCACTTCTTCCTCCACGAAACTAGCTTTAATACAATAGTCTGATAAACTTAAGGAGAACCTTCCAGTCGAAGTTAACTATCTACACGTAGCTTAAAGGATTAATCACGCAGAGGTCTAATTTCCACATGCCAGCTTCAGAAACCATTCTTTGATACTTTTTTTTTTAGAATTAGCTGTCATTAAATATTTTGATAAAATTTGCAAAATTAAGGATTTCTAAACACTGTTTTCCTGTGTGATTATTCAATATCTATTTTGCTGTTTTCATGGATTTCATAAAAATGTGAGGACCTTTGAGGAGAATACTTTGTTGCCATGATATTGAAAACATCCTTGAAGGTTCTTCTTAAGTTTGCTTTAAAGATTAAAAGAATTAGCTTAAGTCTGTTTATTGGACTTGAATTAATCCAATCAGATAACATGATTGGCGATGACTAAACATGTTGTGTTTATTGTTACAGTAGATTTTATTATTTTCTTAATAGATTTGTATAACAAAGGAAATGTAATTTATTGCTCATTTTTGTTAAATTTTTGGCAGAACATGTCAAATCCTAACCAAATTTTTTGTATATTAAATTGTTTTATAATTATTTTATGTGATTTTTTCCTCAAAAACATGAAGCATCCGAAAATGTATTCACAACAAATATGCTCAGCAAGCGTGTCTGTTTCCATTTACAATGTGATCAATATTGTCTGAATAATGATTGCCTGACTGAAACAATGAATTTATTTATACAGGGCATTTTTAGTTTCTCTCTATCTCTTCGCTCTCTCTTTAGCAATAAAGCTTGTTATTAAAGAGGGAGTGTTTACTGGTACCCAAATATAAGAAACACGCAGAATCCAGATCTTCTCTACTCGTACGTATACTGAAAAAGACGCATGGAATGACTCCAAGGCAGTGTAGGAAATGACAAGGCTGCTGACTATACATAGGATTAAATGAAATGGAAAGATGGTTCCAAAAGTATAAATATCACAAAAATTACGTTTCTTTGCAATCTACACTTTTTCCCTGAGAACTTTGGAAATAAATGGTGAACACGGTTAATGTTATCACCAAGACATTTTAGTAATGAAAAAGCGGCTTGTGGGAAGTTGGAATTGCACTATGTTAGCAGAATCGTGTTGGTCCTTAAGAGAAAATGAATAAAAAAGAAAGTGTTCGTTCTAAAATTCTCCTAAAACTCGTCACTGATTTTTGGATGTCTCACTGGTCCTAAAATGAGCCCCTTTGAGGCGGGGTTTGATTTTGTAGACCAAAAAGAAATCGCACAGGTACCATATCAAGGCGTTGCAATAATTTTGTGGGCCAAAAATTCGCGGATAGACAGAGAGGCATGACAGGGATCCACGAAGCGGCGATCTTGGAGCGAACTCTTCAGTCTTCAGCATTCGGTCTAACGTCTGCAAAATATGATTACAAAATCCGTGTTCTTCAAACATTTGCTTTCGTTAACGGTTTGGATTCAACGAGCGATGCTCAGAACCGTTTGAAATTCGAGATTCTCATTCCACTCATCAACTTGCGCAGCCGACCGTGGAGCCTTTAGCAACGCGGAAAAAAATCACTCTTATTAGTTGGAATGTACCTCGTATATCTTTTTTTTCAAAGATTGAAAATTATGGCATTTCTTAAATAAAATACAATCCTCACTGAATTTTTTCAGAATGGTATGCGATAGAGAAATTTTAATTATATCTTTTTCTACAGATCCCTGACAACTAATATACAATTTAATTCAAAAGTTTAAATTTATTATACACTGTTTTTGACCAGCTATTGAGAATCGCCTATTATTCATAGTCTGTATTAACTTCTTGCAATGTCCTTTAAGCTTCAACTCCACCCGAAAAAAGGGGAAGAGACATCTGGTTGAGATCTCTTTCTTTATTCCATTAACAGCTGCAATGTCCGATCAATACACCATCTGAGTTTACTCATCAACTGCAATTAAACGTTAGCGGGTCAAACGTCCCCTCCCCAGTCCAGCAAATGGTAATGAAGAAGACAACGAATTGATGAAATACAGGTTTTTTGCAAATGCTAAAATGCAACTGTCAAAATTAAAAATGCAGTTTGCCAAATATACAAGGTGTTTCTAAGTTATCTCCCGTATTATACATGTTTATTACTCAAAAGCTATTACAGATTTTAAAGTATTTTTTTTTATTCACAAAGAAAAACTCAGAAAGTTTCTTAGTCTCGGGTGAGTTGATTATGAAACACGTGATTGGCGCTTGGTACCATTGTTGGCGCGTTGTTCCATTTTTCGCAAGACGCAGTAAACAATGGCGAGTGTTCAAGAAAAAGCTCAATGCGTGTTATGGTTTGCAGAATTTAAGTTAATGGTTACAGTTCAGAGAATGTTCAGAAAAAAATTTAAAAAAAATCTTCCAAATCATAAGTCAATTAAGCTATGGCATGAAAACTTTTACACCACAGAAAGTAAGATAAGACAGGGAGGCGTTCGATCATAGTCATCGTAAACCACTTCGCCAAGCGGCTCGTCAACTAGATATGCCAATGACATCCGTACATAAAACAATGAAGCACCGCCTTCGTCTTACACCCTACAAAATCCAGATAATGCATGAACTGAAGCCAGATGACCAACCGAAGCGCAAGAAGTTTGTTGAGGATATGCTCCAAAAAATCGACAATGATCCCATCCCATCTTCCTTGAGGACATTTTGTTTTCTGATGAGGCAACATTCCATACATCCGGAGCAGTAAACCGATACAACTGCCGCATTTGGGGCTCACAAAACCCCCACATTCTAAGGGAGCATATACGCGACAGCCCAAAGGTGCGGTTTAATGCATGATCGAGTTATCGGACCTTTCTTTTTCGCTGAAGACACCATTACCGCTGCAACCTACCTGTATATGCTGAAGAACTACGTGATTCCACAGGTGGAAGAAGTGCAGCCCAACATAGTCTACCAACAAGATGGAGCACCTTCTCACTGGGGCCTGCAAGTTAGGCAGTGCCTTGATACGAACTTTCCAGGACGATGGACTGGAAGGGATGGGCCAATCCCTTGGGCCCCCTCGCTCACCCGATGCGAACCCTTTGGATTTTTTCTTCTGGGGATATGTGAAAGATAGAGTGTACAAGACCAACGTTGATGACATTGAAACTTTCAAGAACAGAATAATTGAAACAATCGCTGAGATCGCCCCCGAAATGCTAGCCCGAACATGGGAGGAAATCGAGTTTCGCTTTGATGTCCTTCACGCCATAAATGGGGGGCACATTGAAATTTATTAAGGCAAGCTAAGAAACTTTTTGAGTTTTTTTTTGTGAATAAAAAAAATCATGTAAAAATCTACAGGGTGAATACAAAAGTCTGAACCCCTCTTTTATTTTTTGAACCGAAGCAGATATTTCAATTTTGATGAATCCAATGAATAGGAAGTTGTGGGTGGCCTATCTCATGGTGCACTTTTCATCATCCCAAATATGCAAATGAGGACACATTCAAAATTTATCTCAAAAACCGTAAAGGATGGAGAAAAAAACCCAATTGCAAACTTGTTCAGCATAAAAAAACAAACAAAACAAAAAAACTAAACAGGTGGTGGCCTTACAGTATAACAGAGGGACATCAGGAGTTCCAACTAGTTTCGCCATTTATTCCCGGCTTTGGTATATCCTTGACAAAGCCGGGAATAAATGGCGAAACTAGTTGGAATTCCTGATGTCCCTCTGTTATACTGTAAGGCCACCATCTGTTTAGTTAATAGGAACAGTATTATGATCCATCCATCCACTGAAACAAAAAAAAATCATCCAAATCGGACCAACCAATCACCCACAATCACGTGGTGAACTGTTTGTAGCTTACAAACAGTCACACTGCACAAGGAAAACTGAATGTTGATATTTCTACCATGTAAAGCATGCAAATCAAAAAATTAACATAAATTACCATACTCACATTCACTTTCATGCGGAAAAGCAAATAAAAGGCATGTTTCAGCACACAAAAGACAGAACAATTCCAGGATGGCAAGCTACACTGTTCCGTAAATGGTCGACATGATCTTCTGCTTCGGAGAGGCAAGGAGAAACCTATATGCTGCAGTTAGGTTGTATCGAGACTGATACCCTAACGAACGCCATCCATCTCGTCAAACAATGCGTCACATTATTCAAAGATTCGAGGCTACAGGGAATATTAATGCAGAACGAGGACGACCAAGGGCACAAGGCGACGAGGATACAACAACACTAGTTCTGGCTGCAGTTGCTGCAAATCCCCACACAAGCAGCAGAGCAATTGCTGCAGATGTTGGGTGCCATCAGAGAACTGTTCTCAACATTCTACACGCACATCACTTTCACCCATACTATATTCATTGTCACCAGGAGTTACTGCCATTGGAATATGTTGCTAGGGCCGCCTTCTGCAACTGGTTACTTACCTGCCTGGATGACAATCCAAACTTCATTCATGAGGTGTTGTGGACAGATGAAGCCCAGTTCACCAGGCATGGAGTTATCAACAGGCACAACCATCATCATTGGGCATACGAAAACCCACGATGTCTGCGAGAAGCAACTCATCAAGTGAACTGGAGAATCAATGTGTGGTGTGGATTGTACAATGACACTGTGGTTGGACCGTATTTTTATGATGGAACACTGACTGCAGAACGCTACCGGGCTGAAATTCTCAACGTGGTAGTCACAGCTACCGTTCATTTATTTACGTTTTATTATTTATATAAATAGTATTATTAATTATAATAAAGATGTTAATAATTTTTAACGAAAAAAATATATCCACCATTTGAGAAATTTGCATAAATAGAATATCTTTATTAAATTCAAATATTTGCGCATGCGTAATATAATTTAAAATTTTTATATAGAATCTACATGTAAAGAGCTTTCATGTCACCAATCACGTCTTTCTAAGTAAAATACAACCGAAGTTATAGTACTTCATAGACAAGGCCCTCACTCAAATTTCGAACATTTTAAATATCCGTTACTTCCACGATGCTTGCCATAATGATTCACGTTTTAAGGGGGGTAGTTATAAAAATAAATAAATAAATAAATAAATAAATAAATAAAATAAAACTTCTAGGGCGTGCAGCTGCTGAAACTTTTGCTGAAAAGGTGAAGGTATAGTCAAACCGCAAGATCTAGAGCCCTGAATGGAATGATCGGTTAAGGAAAAAAGGGAAGATGATTCTCAGACATGACTTTGTATCATACGTCTCCGTCCTGGAATTATCACCCGTACTCGCCTTATTTTTTTAATCGATCATTCTACTCAGGGTCATAATAAGATTCTAATCTTGCGGTTTGACTATACTTTCCCTAATGAGCTAATAACTGGAGAAAATTTATTTTTCATATGACGTTTGTAATGTGGCAACTTACTTTAGAGAAGTTATAGATAATATTTATCTAAGCATATTAAAAAATTATAAAGATCTCAACAGATTGTGTAAGAGGGCAATCCTTGCTTCTAAAACTGATACTGTCAATATAAACAACCACATTCAGAACATGATTCCACGCTCTCTGACTGAATACAACTCCATTGAAACGGTTACATGTTGATGAGGGATGTTGATGAGGCTGTAAACAGAGTTCCTCAACTCTCTTAATCCATCTAAGAAATATTTTTTAATATAGACAGAAATAATTCAATACTCTTAGCCTTTCTTTTATATTCTAAAATGTTACGGATGCAATGTCGAATTTTCCTGGGCAAACTCAACTGGACACACAATTCCAGTGCGAGCATTTTAAAGAATTCTTTTCGTTTTTCCAAAGTGAATATATACTGTATTAAGGATTTATCATGTGTTCTTATTTATATTCAAATTCAGATATATATCGCAAAACTTTTTCAAACAAACAGACCGAGCAACGCCGGGCATATCAGCTAGTCTTAAATAAAAGGAAGCAAAAAATAACCAATTCGTTGCAGGTTTCACTCGCTGAGCTTTTAACTGTTATCAATAACTACAAAACAAAAACAGTCCATCTCATTTTACTGACGAATGCTTACTTACTTACTTTTCAAACCCGCTTATCCGTTAGGGTCGCGGGGGCAGCAGCCCTATGGAGGATCTCCAGCGATCGCGATCTTCCGCCATCAAGCGCATGTCCTCCCTGGTAATATCCAAGCGACTCGAACCCAGATTCTCCATGTAGTCTAGCCACCTGGTTCTAGGCCGACCCCTTGGTCTCTTACCCACCGGCTTGGAAAATAACTGCCTAGGAAGATCAGTTTGCGGCATCCGTATCAGGTGGCCATACCAGCGCATCTGAGACCTCTCAATGCGGAGAAGTAGCGGCTCAACACCTAAAGACTCCCTTATTGTGCTGCTGTGCACTCTATCTAGTACGGTAACACCTGCCACACCTCTCAGAAATCTCATTTCGGCCGCTTGTACCCGCGATCGCATTCTTTCGGTCATTACCCAAGCCTCATGACCATAGATGAGAATAGGGACAAAGATAGATTTGAAGACGGAGAGCTTGGCTTTGTTACCCAGCTCGCGTTTCGTAACCACGGATCGCCACAGTTCACGTCTGACAGCTTGCTGCACCGATCCGAGCATCCAATTCTTTCCCTTGCCGTCCACCACTCGTGAATGCAATCCCGAGATACTTGAATTTCTCCACCTGTCTCAATGAGGCTCCCCTAACATGGAGAGCGCACTGAGCAGGCTGTCTTGAAAGGACCAGAACCTCGGTTTTAGCCACACTGATCTTCATCCCAGCTTCTTCACATTTGGCTGCAAACCGGTCTAGTGCATGCTGAAGGTTCGTGCGAGAAGACCCAAGGAGGACAAGGTCGTCAGCAAAGAGCAACCTCTCCACCAGGCAGTCGCCCACACAAACACGCTCATCGCCTCGGCTGCCCCTGTCTATCCAGCCCATAAAGATAATGAACAAGAGGGGCGATAGTACGCACCCTTGGCGGAGTCCAACACCCACGGTGAACGGTCTTCACTTAACGCCATTTGTCCGGACACACATCTCAGAGCTTTCGTACAGAGACATGATAGCAACCAGTAATTGCCCATCCACTCCATACTCTTGCAACACTTGCCAGAGCTTCTCTCGAGGAACTCTGTCATATGCTTTTTCGAGGTCCACAAAGCAAGCGTAGACCTCTTTTGCATACTCCCAGGATTTCTCAAAGATTTGCATTAGAGCAAAGATGTGATCCGTCGTGCTTCGGCCAGGTCGGAAACCATACTGCTCCCCCGACAGTTTGGAGTCGACTATTTCCCGACTTCTCTTCTCCAGACACTTAGTGCACACTTTCCCAGGAATGCTGAGCAAAGAGATGCCTCGATAGTTGTTGCAATCTCTCTGATCTCCCTTTTTGAAGATAGGGATCACAATTCCTGTCTGCCATTGCTTAGGGGCCTGTCCAGATATCCAAGCAACCTGACACACTCGAGTCAGCCACAGGATACCATCCTGATTTAAGGCCTTTAACATCTCGGACCGGATTTCATCATCACTGACGAATGCTAATAATGTAATTAGGTTGTTCAAATAGTCATTATGTTTTCTCCAGTAATTTTCAGGAACCTTTTTTTCATTCAAAAACTACACGTTAATCAATGATATAGTGCCCTTTTTTGTTCGATTACCATCTTTCGGTCAGTTTCGTGATCCCATTCGCGAATAACTTTCTATCCGTATTGGCGGTGAACTGAACAACGTGTCTTTCGATAGCATCATTTGAAGCGAACGTCTTTTCAATCAAGCAGTTTTGTAAGAACCTAAACACATGAAAGCCTGATGGTACAAGATCTGGCGAATACGGTAAGTTTTTTCAAAAACTTTCCCTGTGAACTTACATACACAAGTTTAATCTAATCTCATAGTGTTGTAAACAGCTATGACTATGAACTGTCATTCTGTGCGATATGTTAAATCTTCATTAAAATGCACTAATATGCTATTTTCGTATAATTATAATTAAATAATATCCTTTCTTGTACCTATCAATAATGTTATTTATGCGGTAACTTGATGTTCCAGAATATATGTACATCACGTGCTCTCGTAATTGTTTTGAGAAGTGTAGTTTTAAGATAGCTGAACTGCCGCTTATTGGAATCGGGAGTTCGTTGGACTGTTGGACTGTTCCTATTCTTTTTGTTCTGTTTTTTGGCCGTTAATTGCTGACTAATCAAAGACGGGGAAGAATTGCCTCGAGTGAGTGATGGCTTTGCCAGGGGCCTCATTTTATAGGTTCGTTATTGTGTAGAGACCCCCCCCCCTCCTAATCAGCTATTTTGGCCGCATTTCCTCTTCTACGAGGCCTGTCTCGACTCATTTCCACCGTTTTCTACGTTTCCCTCGTCGACGGACTGCTCTTCGTACGAAGGATGCTTACGAGCCCGCTGAGTTTAAGCAGCCCCGAGATTAGCGGCCAGATTAGGCGTCTCTCTCTCGTCGCCCAATTATCGGCTGCCGGTGGCTCCTAAATAGGCTCTGGGGGACGTCAACCGTTGAACAGCCTCACCCCGATGAGGCGGATATCTGACGGCAGGAATCGATATGGAGAGGACGTAGAGAGATCTCAGGATCAATTCCCTGTAAATGAATTTGGTCTCTCGCAATGTTTAGGGAAATATTAAGGGCCTCGCCGTGGTCGTTGAAACTGCCTGGCTTGAGGTTTTCATAAATTGCCCTTCTTCCACCAGTTTTGTTAGTTTTTTGTTTCTCCATTAAAATTACCTTTATGTGAGAGCGTCACGTCACAAGCAGGAAAAAAACCATTATCGCTGGAATATTAGAGGCAAATTTGATTTGCTTAGGTAATGGGATATATGTGGTATTTTAAGCTCTTTCTTAAGGGCAAGTTTGTTTGTTTTTTAATTATGTATCCATTAAGGTTGTATAAGGTAAAAGGGGCGGGGGGTTGGCTAATTTTTTCGCTAGAAAGTCTCTTTTTTGCTTTCTTGTCTTTTACTTAAACACTTCTTACCTTAAATAAACATATTATATAACCGAAAATAACTGGGTACCTACTCAAAATGTTTGTCTGGCATTTTTGAACTGCCAAAACCTGATGATGGCATCTCCTGCGGCTATAACAACATCTACACTCTGAGGTATGCTGGAAACTATGTTGTGGAGGGCATCCATTGGAATTTTCGGCCAAACCGCTTACAAAATCTCACACAGATGGATAATGAAAGTTTGTCGCTGCCCCGAAGACCTTCTGTTCATACCATCGCAAGGCAGCAACAGCAATGCAACACCTGGAATTATCATTTTGGAGGTAACAGGGAATCCATTCTGTGCAAGGATCCATTGTGAAATGTTGGAGAACTTCATTGTCCATAATATTACCACGAACAACCACCAGTTATCCAACATCGTAGTACGTGAAAAAACTCCACGCCTTTATGCCACCACCGCCAAATATTCTGGTAAGCATTACGCACTCTGGCAGAACCATCGGTAGCCGCACCACACAGACACTTGTCCATCGAATCGAAACACTGTGAATCTTGATTCGTTACACTACAGAACTGATTTCCAATGCTACAGTCTCAATTGAGTCTTTGGGATTAATTGGCCTTCGTGACATGAGGCTTATGTGCGGCTTCTAACTGAATATGTAAGGCGATGTTCTCAATGTTCCACTGGACACCCACGTTGCTGCGTAAAGCCATATCTGATGATGACCATCATACGTGTTCGGCTTTTGACAATTTCGCTTTTCAGGGTTTTGCGATCTCTATTATTGATGGACGCCATCTCCAATCATGAGGTGTGAAAAAACAGTCCTGATGTTGGGTCGAAGTCAATCGATATGTTTTTTAGAAATTGGAATACGAAAGTTTCCAGAATGCTAGTATAAGTGTATTCTGGAAGAGGAAGAGTACTTCGAAAAGTGACTGTTATTATTTTACTGTGTTACTTGTACGATTTGTGATTTAAGAAAGTCCAGATTAAATTTGAACGCCCCTCGCACTTATTTACAACATTGATCGTATGGATCCTCTAACTCCAATCTCAGTGGACCACAAAGCAACAGAATCGTGACGTAGGACATGTCCACACCAATCTAGTTTTAACATTTTGTGAGGTTTAAATTTTTATTATGAATAAATATAAATTAGTTAACCTACACAGAAGAACTGAGACGAGAATGTTTATATTAAATAAGAAAAATTTAATGCTTCTTGCAAAAATTTAAAGATTGATACAAAATGAAATGATACTTCTGAGTTCATGAATTAAACAAAAATAACTTGCAATTAATAAATCTGTAATTTCAGATTAAATTAAATTCGGATATACAATACTAGTTATCCTTAACTTTAAATTAAAATATAGCATAATACCAGAATGGAAAATTTTAGATAAACTCCTCCTTATAAAATAGCAGTCTTGCACAGTGGAAAACAGTTGCCGTTGTTAGGTCCAAATAAAACGCTAAGTCGATCCTTTTTCCTTATGCTCTGGAAACGCTGTCCTCTGACTCGACATCAGGTAAATGCCACTGACCAACCGATGACGGGAATAGCCCAGCTTCC
Organism: Rhysida immarginata; assembly: GCA_023313115.1. NCBI lineage: Eukaryota > Metazoa > Arthropoda > Chilopoda > Scolopendromorpha > Scolopendridae > Rhysida > Rhysida immarginata. The sequence continues at coordinate 1,358,806 of JAHWFO010041953.1, read as the reverse complement.
TAATGCAAAATTCCGCAAGTCAAACTTTTAATTCAAGAAAATTATTCTTCAGTTAGCAACAGTGTGAAGTAAAACCTTAAGCCAGTAGGTATGAAAACACAGTCTACATAGCTATCAGAGTAGGATTTCAAATATACGACCAATATTTGATGTGCAGGCTCGTGAACGCATGGAAACAATTTATACTTGGTCCAGGGAATTAATTAATAACTCCTCGTACGACGCAATTTTTACCTGCCGTCTGACTTGCCTTTAATGGATTCTGCAGACCGACTTCTCCTCCCTTATCGCACTCAATATTATCCATTGAATGGGAGCCGTCTTTTGCCATCAGCAAATCTTCTGGAGTCCCGTTAAACGTTTCACCCTGAACAGTTGAATTTCTCTCCAATTCCATGACCTCCTTCCTTCCCGTCCTCGAGCCAACTGACCTCTTCCTCTCTCTATCCTCCTTCCACGTCACCTCTCCTTTCATCTCATTGGCTCCTTTCTTGTTACGTCGTACTTCTTCAACAGCATCTCTTCTCGAATCAAATATGCGTGTATTCTGTTGCTGTTTACGAGTATGATATAACACCTTTCTAGGTGAAAAGATGTCGATATATAAAGGGGACATTCAGACAGACGAACATGGTAAAACCAATAAGCAGCTCCATAATTCACACGCTCTGGCTAATGAATTAGAAATCAGTTCACTCCGTGTACTCCCTTGGGCTGCTGAACGATGAAAGCAAGGCTTTCGAAAAGCGCTTACAGGTCGTTTTTTTCCTTATTCTTTTGTTTTTTGTCTTATTTTTTTGCCTTATTTTTCATTTATTATTTTTTCGTTTCTTGTTGCCTTGTTGTGGTAAAAGAGTATCCTCTAGTTTATTACTTAATTAGAAACGTGTTTAATATTTTAATGGACCCTCTTTGGCTCGACATAAGTGAGTTGGCATAGAGTCAATAAGGTTTTGAAGTACTTGTAAGTCAATAGAAGACCAGGCTTTCACCAGACATTCCCTTAGTTCTCGTAGCAGATTTGTAGAAAGAGCATCTTGCTGTCGGATAAGTCGTTCCAAAGTTCCTCAAAACATTTAGTAACTCATTCAGTTTTCTTAAAGGACTAATTTCTAAATTTAATAAAATAAAATTTCTGAAGTTTTAGCGAATAATTTTAGCGTTTGCTCTTTCTTGTTGAATGTTGACCTCAAGCATATATAAAAATGGGTTCACTACTTGAATTCATATTGATCAAATATATGTTTAACAAATTACTTTTCATATCACTTGCCCTTCATTACTTTTCTGCACTCTGAAGTTTAATTTTGCGCAAGTTGCACACTCGCGAGCCACTCTGCCTTCAAAAGATTTTGAAATTTGATTTTTAATTTAATTTTCGCTTTTCAAACTCTGACGCGATTTTTCTTTTCTTCTTCTTCTTCACAAGCCTCCTCGCCCTTGGCTCTCTTCTTTGCTACTGTTAATGGTAATTGTTGTTGGAAGAGTAAAGTTGCCTGTTAATCTGATTAATGTCACTGCAGACGGGCATTAAAGCTCTCTCCAAGAATACTTAGGAGAATCAGGAAAGTTGAAATTCACCGGAAAACTTCTTCGGGAATGTAATTATATAAGTGTTCATGGAAAAAAAAGCAAAGAATTTAACGAATGAAAATGTTTTCTGTAAGATTTTCAGTAGATATTGGGTTGTTGCAAATGAAATGGCTGATTAAAGGGAGAGCGCAATCTGCGAATTATGGAAATGTTTGGTGTCCTTCGAGACGGCAGCATAGGGGAGGGGGGTGATGCAATGATAGTAATTATCAGATGTAAAATAATTCCAAAGTCTCGAATTTGCCAGCGTTTTTAGATATCATTAAATCTAAAATTGTTTATGCAAAATGTACTGAGCAATTAAATTCTCTTTATGACGACGGTGGTTACTGCACTAAAGTTGATTGCAGGTCCGTATGGTGAACCCAGGAAAAATGACATTTGATTTCATAGTTTAAGTAAAGTTATAGGGGAGCCTTTAGCTAAGACAAAAATATTATAACAGGTGGCTGCAGTTTATGTTCTCTTCCCATCACTGGTTTTCTAATGAGCTGGATGTTCCTGATGTTTTGGCGTTAATATAATTTTACCTTGCAAAGCATAATTATTGTAAAAATACCGAGTTCGGAAGAGGCCAAAGTAAGGAAGCATATTTTCGAATAGAAAAGGCCGCTCGGACGATTTTATTATAACCGACTTTTAAGCAGGTAAAAACTAACTTCCGAACTTGCCATCTTTACCTTGCAAAGCATAATTAGGGAGTTAGTTTTTTTTTCGATACGAGAAATTATTCGTACGAAAAGTAATTCAGAATTATATACAGGGTGATTATAATTAAAGTTACGATTTCAAAAATCGATAATTTGAAAACTACTCGTCAGAATGACCTGATATTTTAGCAGAACAATCGTGAGGCAATGGAATTTTGTTTGGCGAAGGAAAAAAAATAGTTCCAAAAACTGCCGATAGATGGCGCTGGCAGGGTAATGTCAAGAGAAAAACCAAAAATGGATTCGTGAAACACAGGAATGTTGTTAGCCAAACAAAAGGAAACAATAGAGTTCAGGGGTTTACGAAAAATTTATTAGCGAAAAGACAAGAATACGTGTTTACAGCGACAACAGTGATAATGCCAAAAAAACAGCTTCAAGGAACAAACAACTGATGATTAAGGCAGAAGTTGTTCAGAGTCATGATGAAGCATTCAAGCAAAGAGCTGGTGCTCTGCATTTTTATGGCAGCTATGTCTGCGGTGCACATGTCACGTATTAGTAATTTGCATATCTCCAGACAATGTGAACCCTGCCAGACTTAAAATTCTGACCGCCATTTTAGCCATGTTCCCGAATACATAGAACATGTGCGCCTATTATAAATTTCCACTTACTTTTTGATGCTCTATCGGAATCTGAAGTTAAAATCAAAGAATTAAAAAAATGGCAACAGAACGACCGATTTCGCAAATTCAGTAATGATATTTTAAGATCATTGAAAATTGACGTCATTTCCGTTAAAGTTAGACGATTCTCGTGTATTACGAAAAAAAAAATCAAGAAAAAAATTTCATTCTCGTTGGCAAATCTCAGTTGCGTACCAGACGCTTGTGCACAGCAAGCACATCCGAACAAGTATCCGCCATCTTAGGTCTTTGCTTAGTCGAGTGCCTACTTGTGTGTTGTTATTCAACGTCCGCCAACATCACCCTCAATCACCTACTTCCCGGAAAATGGAATCCCAGTGAGTAGTGTTTATTTTATCGCTAGAGTATTTGCTGTATTTCGTAACGCGTACTTAACATCGGCACTTGTTTAAAAGATGACAATATGAAATGATAACTATGATAACGATGAAAAATATTGAATTTTGAAGGTCTTGAAGAATTTGAATTTTGAAATTAAGATCCGAAAAGTCCGAAAAGTTCACAATAAAAATTTCGATGAAATGAAAATGCAGTGCAATAAATAGCCAAGTAGTTCGTGATATTTAAAAATTAAACATGCTCCATGATAATTTTTAATTTTTACTCTTAATTCACTTAAGTAGTGACGTCAGTTCCTGGCCCGTTGCCTAGCGAGTCCAAACTTAAATTTTATTTAAAATTATATGCTGGCGTCAAGCTACAATCGGCGCCACTAGCGTCAGAAACGAAGTTTTATGAAGTCCGTTTCTACGAGGTGTGAAAATTATTGCGAGGACAGTGAACTTGAGATTACTTGGACTGTTAGAAGCTTTGTTATTTAGTAATCTTTTAAATTTTATTAGTTTTAAGTTCCTTTTTAATTATAGTCTTGTAATTTTTTTATGTCTTTACATACTACAGACATGAAGTCTCAATTTCCATTTTTACCAATTTCTATATAAATGGGTTAACAAAATAAAATTTCCCAATTATCATTTTCTGAAGCGCCCCTTGAAGCGAGAGGATAGGCTACCCAGCAGTACTGTCCTGTATATTTTTGCTACACCCTGTATATCAGATAAAAATTTTGTAACATCCTGAAAGCGATACATGATTATGTTGTTATGTTCGAAAGTTATTAAATATGTTATGTTACAAATCTTTTATAGGCACCCTGTATTTCGCTAGAGATTACTCCGATTAAATAGGCATCTCGCTTTCTTTTCTGGTAAATGATCTAAACGAAATGATCTTCTTAATGATCTAGTGTTATAGATGTCGTAATCATGAAAAGTGATCGTTAGGTAAGAATGGAAAGCTTCCTTTCCCCCACTGGTAGCTGAGGTAGAAGAAGAAAATAGGAAAATTTAAATAATAAAAAAAAAAAGATAGAAGGGGGTTGGGAAATTTTTTCATGAGATTAGACTTTATTATCCTATAAGAGCGAAAAGCTATTCATATTCTTCCTTCAGGGAGAGGGAAAGCTCTTTTTTTCTGAAAATGTTGCTCGTCATCCATCTTCATAAACAGCCGAGTTGTTTAAAATTGCGTCGAGTTGAGGTTGTAAGTTAATTTTGACACGGAGATGGGGACTCGACAAGAAGGTTCCTTTTTTCCCATCTTCCTTTTATTTTTCACCCCCTTACTCTTTTTAATATTTTAATTCCTGTAATGCCGAAAAGCTGGCTATTATGGTAAACGAAGCTATCTTTTGCTCGTTAGGATAATATGGCAGTCGTCCTTCTTATCTACCTGGGGCGAAATTTCCCTTTTTCTTTCTTTCTTTCTCTCTCTCTCTCTCTCTTACTCTTCGGTCACAACATGCTGTCATGCACGAGGAGGTAAAGAAGAAAGAGAAGAATGAGAAGAGTCAAAAAAGAGCTTTCCTAGTTTTGTGTAGAAAAGGTTTCAGCAACAGCTTGCTAATGACTTTGAGGATGGCAATGGGTGATGAGGCCCTACAGGAGTAGGATATTAAAAAGTTTAAAAAAAAAGAAACTACTCGAGGAAAAGATTAATTATGGCTCTGCCACTTATGAGGAAGTATATGAGAAGAAGTCTGTAAAAAGGGGAACAATCAGGCGCATTAAAAGTTAAAAACTGATAGCAGACGATATTTCAGAATGAACTGCGCAAATCAAATGTTAAAATTTTTTCCCAATAATTTTTGGTACTAAGTTGTCTTTCACCCAATTAAAGGATTTGAATAAGGAATGCCGTTGTCTACGATTTAAGTGTAAACTGAATAGAAAATAGTATAAATATCTTTGAACATGAAGCCGCTATCGTTCCGCACTGTGACCTACCTGAATGGGGTCAATGAATCTCATCGTGGACTTACCTCATGAGTACCAGTGACATGCATGACCGACGAAAACGTAGATATTGTTCAACTCATGATAGGTGAGGACAATCGATCCATCCATGGTAAAGTTGAGGCATCCCTAGGCTTTGAAAGGGGTCAGATACAAAAGATCTTCCACGATCGTCTAAGCGTCAAAACAGGATTTATTAGCATAAAGCTGTATAATGCAAATTCAAACCATGTCATCTACGCTTTGCCCTGTAAACCTCGAGTAAAGTCATCTGTTTAAAAAAATATCGTTGATGCCCTCTTACAGGCATTTTCACTCCTAAAACTGTCTTCTTTAAGGATTATCAGCGCAAACGACAATTTTTGATGGTCTTCAGGAAAATCTCAAAAGATAGCTTAACGGATTATGTCCCCTTATTTGTCGCACTTTCCAATATTATCATTCATCGAAAACTCCACATTTGCATAATTTGTTTCTAAACTGAAATTTGCATGGTGCTCCGGCAAAATTTTCATGATGTTGCCTTTCCCCTGTGGAGTAGTATATTTTGATTTTATATTATATTATTCTGCTTAATTGGTTGTGTTGGATGGTAAGTTTACTCTTACTAAATAGGTTTATTATATGCTAGAACGAGCAGATGCCATAATGAACGAGGTTCTAGAACCAAATAAGTTTGTTCTAGCATAATCCATTGAAAATTAATGTTAATCTGTGTTTAGATTAGCAGTGCACAGACATTTCCCAATGAATTAGAAACGCGTGTGATACGTATGTAAATTTGTTTTTATGCAAAAATTTTGAGATCATGGAATTCAAGTGTGTAATTATTTGAGAAGGAGTTGGATGAGTCTGATCATAGAACTTGATTACTACGGGGAACAAGAAGGACTAAATGACTTAGAAAAGATACTCATTTTAGGTGCTGGATTGAAACAACGAAGTTGCTGACTGGATTCTCGAAAGATGGGATATCCTTAGTATTCAACCATTGGAGAAAATGATCCATATTTTAGTCTTTGTCTAAAATAGATAACTCTGGGTCAAAGACAATCAATCATGAGCGAGGACTTGTACGGAGAAATAGGACATCCATTGTGCAACAGTTGACAAATGATTTTAGCCAAGGCTGTTCCTGAACCATACACTGGAAATGGAAGCGGATTTAAACCCTGATTTCTGCAAAGAACAGGAAAGTTTGTATACAGTGGCATCTGGAACATCGTGATAGATGCGTAAAAACTAAAAGTTGAAGAAGATTATGTGGTCTAACGAAGGTAGGTAGGGGTTCCATGCAACATTGATCCAGCATGCCTTATCATCTCAAAGGTGCTGGTGAGTGGTCTCATGGTATGCAGGTTCTTCTATGTTATGGAACTGGTCTCCTGATGTTCATGGTAGGTCGGATGGGTTTCACGGTAGGTCAGCATTGTATTTTTATCTTGCTTGTGACGACTTTTTCATGGACGACAATGATAATATTGGCTCAGCAGTGGTTTTAGCGTACAAGATGACTTTGGCCGTCCCAAAGTCGAGATCTCCCATACATAATGTTTGGGATATATTGGAACGACATATCCTACAGCATGATCCTTTTATAAGAAATCTTCTAAGAGAACTAAGAGGTATCTGCTGAACGCCTGGTCTTCCATCATACATTCTATAATTTGGACCAACTTCGGGGGGGGGGTTCCAATAAAATTTAAACAGATGTTTCTAATTCATTAGCACGTGAGCATGTAAAGCCCATTTTCGACTATTTAATTTTTTTTATAAAATTTTCTCAGATTGTTTTTAATCTTAAGGGATTATAGTTACTATTTCGCACATTTCCTAGTCCTTTTACATCTAATTTTCAACATACGATACAGACAAAACCTTAAATGGACTGTTTTAGATTTTTTTGAGACGTTAACATAGCAAATGAAGATATCTTCATGCCGAACACGACGGTATAAGGAGAAAACGTAACAAATGTTTAGCTGGGAAGAGGGGGTAGCCGTAAGTGAGTGTATACTTACGAGTTAAAACGTGTTCCATGTTCGGTCTCGAATGCCTCGAAACCACCGGGATGGCGTCGTACGTGCGAACCTTCCGCTTCCCCCTTCCTTTTGGCCATTTTCTTCTTCCACCCACCACCACCACCACCATTCCCTTCTCCTCCTCCTATTCTCTCTTTCTCTCTTCTTCCAAAAGAGTGAAACGGTCACGTTGTGTGAATGTTGCGCTCCCTCTCGTTGATGACGCCAATTATTCTTCTTCCCGTTTGAGTGGACGAGGCGACATCGAACCGTCTCTGGCACGAAGCCACAAACGACCCAAAATTCCCTTTCGTGTCCACTTCTGGACGATACTCGCGCATGACAAGTTTCCGGTCACGGATTTTCTGTCAAGGTTGACGTGCCATTGCCTCTTGGCTTGACCTTCTGGGACATTCGGCGAAAATTGTTCGACAAGGCTGTGGACCTCGACCGCTGCACCAATGCCGTCTCCCTCCTCCTCCTCCTCCTCCTCCTCTTTCTTTCCAACGTCGAGAATATTTTATGACTGAAAGATGATCATAGACAGTGATGTACATTGTTTATGGCAGTCGGAGGAAAGTGATAAAAGTAGACTTAACTCCTCTAAACTTTTACTGTTAATTTACACTTTAATTTGAGGTTTATTTTCAGTTTCTTAGATTTCAAAGATTTTTCTAGAAATAACAAAATAAAAAAAATCCTCTTGTGGTCGTTGAGATTACATACAAGTATATTCTAAAGCAGAAGTGAAATCTTGGCTTCTTATAGAGCAGCACTTCCGGGAATCCGAAAAAGAAGTAAAACAATGGATTCTTTGCGTCCACAATACTTAAGTTACGTGCAGTTATTGAAATCGCACAATTCATGATATGCAACTTTTTGCTCCTTCTATGAATTTTATATATCCTTGCAAAACTGATGAAATGTACAGAACTTTTTACACTTCATAAAATGTGCACAACGGCTTCTGCTCATTTCATGTATTGTACAGCCATGGAGATCATCTGTCACAACTTTCTGAGTGTGAACAGAGAAAAACAGAATCAATGAAACGACCTCAATAGTGTCAAATATTTTGTTTATTATCTCTACTTTTACGAACCCATCCATAAATGATTCAGTTATTTATTGAATTTTGTAAAAGCTTTCAAACCTTGATGAGTTGTGATGTTAGTAAAACAGGAATTCGATATTTTAAACAAATTTTGTTGCTCTTTGGAATATCGATTTAGCCGAGGAAATTGGCCATTAACACAAACATGATGAAGTTTAGATTGGTTAGCATTGTGAAGTCTAATCATACACGGCACGTTGTCAATTTCTCACGTTATATCTTTGTAGAGTTCAAGTTGGCAACCAACAGATTTTTGGAACTTGGATTTTTAAAAGATCATCAATCAATTCGATTTTGTAGCCATTTTCTTTGTCATTCTCTTTGATAAAGTTTATTTCCTTATAAAGGGTCTTCTTCCATGTGTAAGGCCGTATTCATAAAGGAAAGGAAGCAGAGTACGTGTCGTAAGTCCCTCCAAGATTTCGAAGCTGGGTCACATAAATTCTTAAGAGGGCATGTTAGTGAATAGAGTAAATTCTTAAGTTTCTGTCTGTTGTTCGATATATTTTACCCTGGTAACTCGACAAAAGTCAATACTGTAATCTGATTCATTCTCCAATGTGAGGTGCTGCCCAAAATCTTCGAGAATTTTCTTGTAAAAAGCAGAAAGCGTACCTTACACCGTAATTTCCGCTGTCAGGTTCAAAGTAGTCACCTCCGGCACGTTATGCAACGATATCAGCGATTTTCTCATTTTTGGAAGACTCCTAGAGGTCCGAAGGCTGTAGGGTGTTCAAGACCAGTTGCGATTCGTTTGGTTTAGTTTGTTTGGTATTAACGTCCTTTTCAACTGCTATGGTCATATCAGGACGGCGTTATAGGGGCCGCAAATTTTGCCTCGCATGGGTTTTTTTTTAACGTGCAGCCGGCAAACGACTACACGGGACCAACGGCTTTACTTCCCTTCCGAAGGAAGTGCGTGATCTCAGGATTTTCCCCCTGAAAAAATCCTCGTCGTCTTCGGCCGGGGTCGAACCCGCGTACTCGGGCATCAGAGGCGATCACGCAACCACTGAGCCACCGAGACCGATCAGTTGCGATTCCACTTGGATATCTTCAATGGAGTCAAAACCGCCCTTTCATTTTAGGGAAGAGGTAGAAGTCGCAGGGGGCTAGGTCAAGAGAGTTGGAAGGGTGGGGGACCTTTGCAATCTTATTTTTTTTTTTGCCAGGAATTCCTTCACAAAGGGCGAGGTATGCGCGGGCGCGTTGTCATGGTGGAGCAGCCAGTATTTGTTCTTCCACAAATGGGGTCGTTTTCGCGAAATTTCCCCTCAGTCTCTTCAAAACCTCGTAATAAAACTTCCTGTTGACAGTCTGACCAGGCCGAATAATTTGGAAATTCACAGAAGCACGAGAACACGTTGCAACACAAACAGAAATAGCTTGCAAAGAAAACTTGGTAGAGCAGCAGCTGAAAGTGCACCAAAAGGCATCTAGCATCAGAACCTCGTACTGTTTTTTTGATTTGGCGGATATTCAAATTCTCGGATATTGCGGGTAGCACCTCGTGTATCAACGTCGATGATAGCAACTATATCCGTGATTCTTCGAAGAAGCTCCACGAATTTTAATTCGTTCCCTTTGTCGATGGATTTAGACTGATTAGACGATGTTCTGGAATTCAGTGCATCAGAAGTCTGCGCAGGCCAATCTATTTCCAACCTTTGTCTCCTCAAATCATTCCTGTAGACATCTTGCTTTGTAGCAAGCAGCATTGCCCTCTGGAACAGGAATGGCCCGAACCCAAATTATTGCCACAATGTTGGCAGCACAAAATTGTCCATTATATCAAAGTAATTTGCAGACGTTATAGCTCCTTTTACAGTAATATATAGCTACTAGATAAGCTTCCCTGTTGTAGTTTCAATGAACTGTACCCAAATCTAAACATCGACTCGCATTGATTCTGCTGATATGGGACTTCTGAGCAGCAGCACGGTCATGGAATTTAAGAATCCTCAATTTTCGGCGAATAGTCATTGTACATGCGGTACTTGAGCGATCCATACTGTGCTAATATGAATCACAAATCAATCTAGTAAGGCATGTTTCTATTACGTTACCTTAGACATATAGACCAGGACACGTAAAATTGTTTTGGACGGGTGTTCCGGAAACTTGATCGAATACACTGTCCGGTCATTTTATATACCACAAAAATGGATCACTCTACTCCGCTGCACGTCACTTGACCTGTTTTGAGTATAAATACTACTAACCATCCTTTCCGTCGGCAGTTTAGATTAAAACTCATAGCGATAATGGGAAAGGGCGAAGACCTAACCGATTTTAACAACGTGCTGCATGAAACGTCTCCGAGATGGCAGTTCTCCTGACTTTTCTCATAGAACAGTCTCAAGACTATCGAGAATGGTTCACCGTTGCTATCGGAGACGAACTGGGAATCAAGCCTTCTGGAGGAAAAACAACACCAGCATAGGACCATCGACGACTGGAAAAAGGTCGTTTGGTGGATCATGTTGATGACAGACACAGAATGTGGCGCAAACTATCCATGTCTATCGACAACTATGAATCCAGGGATCCGTCATGTCTATCGACAACTGTGCAAGTCAGTCGGGGCAGTGTAAATATGAATTCACTAATAGAAACCAGAGCGAAAGTAGGCACAATAGTGCCGACCAAGTGCATCCATTCATGTTGACAGTTGATCCGCAAGGAGATGGGTACTTCTAGCAGGATAATGCGCCGGTGCATAAAGCCCGCATCATCAAGGAACATGATGATGACTTTTGTTGCCTTGTTGCTGGATCTCAATCCGATTGAACATTTCTAGGATGAGCTGGAAAGAAATATTTGCTTTATGTCTCCATCCTCCATCAAATTTTCGAGAATTAGGTGACGCACTCGTGTCTACATCGGCGTACGATACCTCAGAAATGCTTTCTGCATCTTTACAAATTCTGGCTGTTTTGAAGGCGCAACGCATTATTAGGTCGGTTTACTTATTAAAGTAGCCGGACAGCGTATTTTATATTGATACTTTCCTGTAAGTTGTTTTCATAGGGATCGCACGTGTCATGCAGACGAGTTTCAAAATGTTGAATGTGCAAGGGAAACCATGTTTTTAATCAATTGATTATGAAAGAAAAAAAACAAATTGGGAAATATCTCATCGTGGAATCTTACTCGTTTTATTCACGTGACGCACACACCTTAGTGTTTCGCCAACACCTTTAAAAATACGCGGAAAAACTTTTCTGTATTGATTTTGTCCTGAGCGTTTCGGTGCAACTCTAACGACTCGACTTGGAAATTCTATCGACGGTTCCGTTTCACGCAACGCCATCAGAAATTTTCTTCCGGTGTTGAAAAGCACCAAATTCCTGACTGAATTCTTCATCGAGATATGTTCACACCCGTTATGAAGAGAGAGCGTGGAGAAAGGAATTCCTGTGTAATTTACATTGGAAATCATGGAAAAGGGAGGTGGGAAGGGAGGGGGGTTCCTTGTACGGAAGTTCTGCGGACGGTGTAAATCAGCTCGAGCTCATTATCAGATGAAATGAAGTTATGCACCAGCTGTTGCCCTCACTTGATCGTAATTCATTGTCATCGTAGGCGAGCCCTTAAATCATCCTTTTAAGGGTGTTTGAGTTTTCCGGCTATTTCCGTTGAAATTTTAATGGGCATTCCTCAGGGTAAGAAATTTTCTCAGCACCGGCCTTGCTCATGATTGTGTAACGCTTGAAAAGTTTCCCAATGAAATACACTTGAAACGGCAAAATTAAAATATCACCGCCCCGCACGTGTTAAAGTAGCACCTGTCTGCCGCGCCGCGTTACACCAAAGTGATCAATTAACTTCTTGATCGTTAGGATTTTCAAATGAACAGCTCTGGAATGATTTTTACTCAGCGTGGATGGCCACCCACCTAGAACTCTCCTGCTTTTGCGACCCCGGCCGATTTGACCCGTAGAATATTGCGCAAGCGCCTTTCCCCTGGGAAGGCGCTGCGGAAGTCCTTATCGTCGTTGGGTCATTCTTCTTCCTCACCGTCTCTAGTCCCCCTCATTTCAAATTTTGTTATCATTTTGGGTTGGGAAATTTTCGTGGTTGCCAAAGGGGGCAATTTCGACCGAGCACACGTTTCCACCTCGACTACTTGCATCAGATCGCAATATTGACCCTGTAAGACAAAAAAAAGAGAGAAATTAACAAACAAACTTTATCTAATTAATGTTATAACCTTTGAAAGTTTATTGCGTAATTCTCGAAGGAGTTGCATGGGCAAAAATGGCCAAGATAGCCACAGAGATGTCTATGTGCAGACTTCGCTCTTTGAAAAAATGTTTTTAAGGTCAAACAAGTAAGCATGCCCAGTGGCTGAATATACAGAGGAGGCTTCAGAATACGAGAGCCACTGCAGAAATTTGTAGCTGAACAATTGGTATACATGCACCATCAATTTTAAGTACCATAACACATGCAGACATTCCTTACGTGACGTCTACCCGAATTTTATTGTCCTACAGATATTCGTTTGAACTGAATAGTGGCTCGAAGTGAACGTTGTCGGACTGCAGGAACAATTCATAATTCAGGAGACTTCATGAGAGGAGTGGAGAATCATGACATAAATCTGAATGCGAGAAACGTTCTCGGATGAAAGTATATGTCACAAATTGGTATCGAGAACTTGGAAGAGAGTGAAAGTCTCTGAAGGACGATCTCCGCAGTGGACGCTCTCCTGATGCAGTCAGTCCCGAAAATATTCGCCGTATATGGGACATGATAAAGGCAGACCCGCGTATCACTTACGAGCAGATAGTAGAGTCTCTCCACTATAATCAGTTCAACAGCAGTCAATACCATTTTGAGAGTTCATTCATTTTCAACTAAAGAAAGATGTGCGAGATGGATACCCTGCATGTTGACTCAGAGCAAAAAGAGGAAAGAATGAAATGCACGAAAGATTCGAACAAGGCGAATCACATCAGTTTACAGCATCGTAACTAGTGATGAAACATGGCTTTATCACTGAGACTGAGACGAAAGAGCAGTCAAAAGAGTGGGTGCACAAATGAGACACTCCGCCGAAGAAACGGAAGTGTTCGAAGCGCTGGTAAGGATATGATTGCTAGCTTCAACTCTTAATAACGTGCCAACCCTGCAGAATGGTGCGTGACGAAGTGTTCATCAAGTGCTGAAAAAATTTGCGATAAAAAGCAACCAAGAAGTGAGCTTCAAGGTGCACGAGGATAACGCTCCTTTTCTGCGACTTTTTCGTGTTTTCTCGCCTGAAAAATGAGCTTGTGGAGTTCGATTTTCTCACAATGAGGACGCCCTAGCCCCATATACTGTATGTTAGAAAGAAGGAGAGGAAACCACTAATCCACTTTTATGTGGATTAGTGGTTTCCTCTCCTTCCTTCTGACGTCTGTCCACAGTATCTAGCTCCATTTATTTAGTACTGTATGCTCGTAATTGGGGTGTCTCCGAAGTCGACTGGAAACGCCTTTTCTGATTGGTTTAAACAATCTGTGCACAACTTTCAATGCAGGGTGTTTTAAAAAGATAATACAAATTTTTTTATAAGTCTCTTGTATTGTTGCGACAAACTTCTGCAGTGCTCCTTGTAGTAGACTCTTGATTCGTTTTACGTAGAATGGCACGAATCATACGAGTGCACCAATACAGTCTTTGGATCTATAGGGTATTCATCAAGTTCAAAATAAAGTAATATACAGTAGAGCTATGCTCCTGTAGTTGAATAGTAGAGTTATGCTCTAAAATCTCGTAATTATAAGGGCCGTTCAGTAAATAATCAGCCCATTGATACGGCGCTGGAAAAGATATTTCCGTCATGAATATGCAAAATCGACAAGGTTCCTCCCTATAGCGTATACAGTAAGACCCCGACTTATATCACTAATTGTTCTCGGAACAAAGCCAACTAGAAAGACGTCTCGGCTACGTCTCGGAAAGTGTGACGTAAGTCGCTACATCATTTCCTATAACAATACATTGTACGTCTGAATTTTCACGATATTTGCTTGGGCTTTTCATAAGAGTAGCTCTTTACTGCATTTGGCTAATAAATTATGCAAAAGACAGTTTAGTAACGCTTGCATAATGGAATACAGTAAACCATGTGTTTATAAAAAATTGTACTTGAATACTTATCTAACCATAAATAGAGAAGCTCATATATAGTAATGCATACGTGTTTATGTTTGTATAAGGAAAAAAATATATCCAAGATGATTATTTTATATTCTTTATTTAAAAAAAGCATCAGAAACCCTTATTGTTTGATTCATGGACAGGCACTAAACTATCGTGTTTTTTAGGCATTATTTATAGAGTCAATCATCTTCCACGTAATATTTTACTAAATTTATATTTTACCTTAATTCATATAAATTTATGCTTTGGAATATATTTATGGGGATCGACCACACAGAAAAATAAAAATCTTATAATTAAACTTCAAAAACGTTTTTTACGAATATTGTGAAATAGGCCCGCTTTCTCTTCCGTTAATTCAGAATTTAAAAATTTCAACTTATTAAAATTTGATGATCTTTATTTTATTCAACTAGCTCAATTTATATATAAAGTCTCGCATAGCATATGTATATAATATTAGAAATCCCCCTATGATAACCAGTCCATATCACCACTATCTGACAAGAGAGAAAAAAATAATAATCCCATTTTATAGAGTGAATTACTTAAGGAGATCAATTTCGATTTCCGGCGCTATCTGTTGGTCAAAATTTACTGTGGATCTTCGGGAGGCGCCTTCTCTTCAATTTTTTAAACGTCGTCTCCTTAGAAACATTCGCTCGGGTTAGTAATTTAACTTCTATTTACTCCTAATTAAAACCGATTTGCACAGTCCTCTGTTTATTTTACTGTTTTTTTTATTATAATTACTACTAATATTATTATTGGTTATATTGTAATGTTTTTAGTTGTAAAAAAATTATCATTACTATTATTATTGTTGTTGTTGATTTTGTCGTTGCCGTTTAATGCCATACAAATTTATATAATTTTAGATTATTTTTTAATTGTTTCAAGGATGCCCCTTGACAAGCCCACTAGCCTTTTGGGCGCCCTTTTATTCTTTTAATACAAATATTGCTGAATTTCTTATTTGATTTTCCTTTATGTTGTTGTTGTAATTCATTTATTTTTTCTGTTAATCTGTTCATGTGCCCGCAGAAACCTAACTCGTCAGTCTTCGGACCATAATGAGCCTTGTTGGGTACTGTTGTATTGTATTGTATTAATATTTTTCGAAATAAAAAAAAAATCCCTCAGTTTGTGCTCGTAACCGTACACAACAGTGTTGTCCTTTATTTTTTGTTTAAAAAATGCACTACTTTAAATGTAAACTGGAAAAGGAACAAAATACAATTTCAAATTGAACTGATTTTTGTAGACTAAAACTATTTAACTTTTACTCCCTAAACGATAACTTAGTTAACCGTACACCTCCGCATTCCTGTCCATTCTGAAAGGATTCGTATGTCTCTTCTGCGGTAATTGTGATCGAATCGTTTACCAGAAGAGAATGAGGAAGCAGAGAAGAAAGGAAATTGGTTTGCATTGGAGTCCCTTGAGAATCCTTCTCATCTCGTCGAGGGGAGTCGAGAAGGAAAACGAGCTGTGCGTCGGTTTGGCGACACCATTTTAAAATATTTGTACAAAGTAGGAATTCTGCGGAGCTCTTACTATTTTTATTCACAGTCAGAGAGAATTGTCTTCATAACCGCAGACTTGTTGTATCAAAAAATTTTCTATTGATCTTACATAAATGAAAACCTGTAAAAAGACTGAAGTAAAGAATCACTACGTTTACATGCACGTTTCGATCCGGATCGACTTGAGTTAATCAAAAATTGCCTCGCGTTTACATGCATCTAACTCGATCCGGATCGAGTCCGATAAGATGCCCTGTGGGTAAAGCTCTAGATTAGGAAAGTACGCCAGACTGTCATCTGCTACAAAATCCGCCATTGTTGGCTCAGTCGGCCTTATCACTTGAATTACGCTTCCTCTAAAATACGGCTGAAATTCAATTTTTTAAAATTTTCTCATTATTATCGCTTGGAAATATGATTGACAATCAATAAATTTTGTAATTATTGATTTTTTCTTTAAATTTTGTTTTCAATTAAAATTTTCTATATATAAATAATAAGGTTGAGGTTATTTATAATGTTAACTATAATGTTATTTATATGTCAAGTTTTTGATTTATTTACCTCAATATAATAATCCTTGATAACTTTAAAATGCATTTGCATGTTTAAGTTTTTTATACTTATTTTTATCAAAACATAATTTTAATAGATTTTATCAAATTAATTTTTAGATTTAGATCAAAAACTTCAATTTAATTGTTTATTTAATTGTATTAAATAATAAAAATTATAAAATTACAATTATAATTATTATAAATAATTATCAAATTATAATTTAATAAAATAGAAATTGTTAACTTGAAATTTTTGATATAAATATAATATTTAATTTGATAAAAAAATTATTAAATTAAATTTTGATAAAAATATATATATATAACTCCAATTTGATTGACAATTTGAAAATTTTTAATTAGGAAAAATGACATTTTGATAAAGAAGTTTACAAAAAAAAATTTAAACATGCAATGTATTTTAAAATTTATTCATTTATTTATTTATAGATATTTATTGTGTTGAGGTATAAATCAACCAACAACTTATTTTAGCTAAAATTTTCTATATTTTTTCTTTCAAGCAAACAGCAAATTTAAACTCGATCCGGATATTATTATTTGATTGACTTCTTTCCTGAGGCATGCTTCCCTGGTTTCAAACCACCTCTTTCGACGGGATTGAACTCGATCCGGATCGGGATGTTGAAGCCTGTTTACATGCCACTTTTTGCAGGATTGACTTGAAACTTGTCTTTCGATCCGGATCGAAAGTGTGCATGTAAACGCAGTGTATGTAAAGAAACTTAGCGGGTTAGCGTAGGGTCAATAAAGCGTTGAAACACTTAAAAGTGACCCAGAAATTCCCTATAGTTCTTTTAGCAGATTTCTTGAAAGAGAATCTTGCTCTCGGATATGTCTTTCTACAACATGTTCCAACATTTGCTCGCTAAATCGCTGCTAAACAAACCGTGCCAGATGAACAGCAGTATGAAGAAGCCACCAGGATGGACTGACATAACCTAAACATGCAACATTTCAGGTTGGTAACAATGCTCAGGTAGTTCGGGGAACGACCCGAACTTCCTGAATATCAGGGACCTAGTTTCATCCCTGCAAAATAAGCTCCACACTAAGACACCATCACCGGAGTTTTTGTAAAGATATGTGACTGTCAATTTGGATCCGATTCAATTCCCAGCGTATAGTTCTGCCAGATATGGGAACAGCCTTGATTAAAATCATTGTTGCATAATGGATGTCCCGTTTTAAACGGCGGTGATCTCTCTTAATATCAATTGTTTTTGAGCCACATTTAGAAAAAAACTGGGTCGTTGATTACTCTGGAGATATCTCATCTTTGAATCTGATCAGCCGCTTCCTTATTTCAGTCGCGGCTCCAGCTGCAGGGTGTCCTAAAAAGGACTGACGGTTTTAAAAATATAATAGTAGGCAAACGGTGACAGTTGTTAAAGTTTTTCTTGCAGGAGATTGATGTGTGAGGCTTGAATTTGTTTTGGTACTTTTTTTTTGTGGTACGTCCAACGATGGCCGCCAACTCATTCGCAAAGAGAATAATTACCGGTTAGTATAAATTTTTCGTACAATTCTTTTACTCTATTCGGATGAGTTGGCGAGTAAGTTGGCGAGCATCGTTGGACGTCCCCGGTCGGTTATGAGGCCACCAAACATGCAGGCCGTTATGAATGTAATGACGCGCAGTTCCGAAAAGATCCGTCCGCAAAACACAAGAAAGCCTACCAAAACAAATTTCTGACCTCACGCAATAATACCTTGCAAGAATAACTTTAATAATTGCCACCGTTTAAACACGCAACATCTATTTAATATTTTATTGGACCTTTTTTTGGCCCGAATTGCAGCAAGTTATGCGAATGGGCATAGAGTCAAGGCGGTGTTTTAAATAAGTTTCTAATTCATTGTCTACTGTGTGTATGTAATGAACTCAAAACTGCTCAATTCAATTCAATTCAATTAGAAACGGATGACATATCTATAAAAGTAAATTAAAATGTATTAACAGTTCCCTTTAAAAAAACATTTTTGAACTTTTTTTGAGGAGCTTGAAAAACAGTTCCCTTGAACTTGATTTTATTTTTCGGCGACGCCAAAGGCTCCAATCAAATGCATGATTAAGGGCCTTAAGCTGGGGCGGAGCAAATTTTAATTGTCTTGCCTCCAACTTTTTTTTTTTTGCCTAAAGAAAGAAAAAATTTTTAAGTCTTCTCCCTTAATTACTTTCTTCGATAAACACATTTAGGGTTCAAAATAACCCCCCTCAAAAAAATGAAGAAAGGTTTTTTGATAGATTAGTTCGCAAATTTTTCCAGGAGAGAGGAAACCTACAATTAAAGACCCCATTGAAAAGTATAAAAGACATCGGAGTCATTAGAACCGGTAACGTTTGTCAAAAAAAAAGTTTCTAGAAGTTCAGTGATCGCATTCATATTGTTCTGGAGTTTTTTTCTTCCTAATTAGAATATTCAAAAAAAAAAGTTTTCTTAAAATCCTGTTGGTGTAAGCTCTAATTACAGGATTCTGGAGTAATTGAACCAAAACAATCTCAGGAAACTTTAAAGTTTCCCTCTTCTGTTTTTGTTTCCTCTTAGTTCAAAGAGGAATTTCTTTCTATTTTTGCCTGGTATGCCAGATGAAAAGGTGATGCTGTGCCAAGGTTAGTGCGGATCCGTTTTCATTGTCAACTATCATCTTCCCTCGCTTCTCTTCCCCCTTTCTTCTGATAAGAAGATCAAGCGTCAATGCTTCCAGAAGGTCAAGGAACTGACCATCACACCTACCACTTGGTCGTGGCTCTCCGCCTGTCAAACACAAGATGTAATCCTCTTTCATTTCCTCTTAAGAGGGTCGCATCTGTCCGGCTAACGAGACAAGGATGATGGTAGAGTATTAGGACACGCGCACTCCTTTGCTTTTTTTTCCTTCTCACTGTTTGACGTGTTTGCCCTCATGATATCTTAGTCTTCGGAAAACAACGGGGATTCGTTCAGAATTCCCATTTTCCAAAGAGATGCACTTCCCTCCTCCCTCCCTCTCGTTCGCTCTCTTTCCCCTGTCCAGACTTGTGAGAGGAATGGAAAAGGCTCTTTTCTTAGATCAGTGATTCTTTCCTCTTCTTTAAACCACACACAAACGAGAGAGATCAGAAGTCTTGTTATGTTTTTTAAAAGAGAGATACTTGGGATAGTTTTTCTTTATTTTCCGATTCTCTTGCTCTTGCTACTATTGTTTGTTTTAAACTTGAGACTTGACATATTTTAAGCAAAAGGTAATAAGTTAGCAATCTCATACACAAACACATCGGCCAATGAAAAAAAATTGAGTGAAACATACGCAGATTTGTTTCAAACTATATTTATGCAAAATGGTTTTGAAGTCCTGTGACTCAAGCGTGTATTTATTTAAGAAAAAGTTGGGTGAATCTAATCAGAGAACCTTACCAGCATGGGGAAAAAGAGCGGCCTAACTGATTCATTTCTGATTCTTGTCAAGGCTGGTGCCACTCCTGAAACAACGAACTAATTGACTGGATTCTCAAAAGGTACGAATCCAGAGTATTCAACCGTTGGACAAAATGGTCTACATTCTTTTCCTAAAATGGGTAACTGGCTCAAAGACTATTCATCTGAGCGATGTCGTCTAAAACAGGACATTTACTGAATAGAAAATATGACTAGAAAAAGCCTAAAAGGTAATGTGGATACTTCAATTGAAAAATGGAAGGAAAAATTCTGCGACCCGGATTCGAACCAGGAACCTCGACTATCATGGCCGACGCCTCTACCAATTGGGCTATCGCAGACGCAGAATTTTTCCTTCCATTTTTCAATTGAAAAATCATTACCTTTGCTTGGAGAGCATCTCCAGTTTATAATTATTATTATTTAAATGTGGATACTTACTCAGAGGAAGGTAGAGAAACGACACGCCAATTTTCCACAAAGAAGTTTAATGAATTTAGACCGAGGTCCTGTGGACCTATCAGAAAGAAACAATATATTAAAATTCCTTAAATAACCAATCAGTGATTGGTACATCCACAGATGAAGAGAAACAGATGGGAAACTCTACCACGTGATTGGAAATCACTACGTCATATTTCAATACTAGTTTCGTGGCGCTAGTGAGGACACAATTTTGAAAATAATAAATAAAATAATAACGCAGTGTATGTATTAATTCTTGTATAATGTTAAAACAAATAAACTTGTATTCAAAAATTTAAAAATGTTTTATATGAACGAAAACTTCTTGATTTGTCACGTGATCACTCATGTTTATATTAGCTCGCCGTTGCTGATGTTAATCAGAGACCATCAATAAGAAATCTTGGTAATGCAATAATAATTTCTTTTCATCTGTGGTAATCCATCTTGCATCGTAGAACCGGTTTTCAAAGTTTTTAATTAATTTGAATTAAATTATTAAAATAATTCCGATGAAAAGAACGTTAAGGAACGTATTTATCTGACGTCATATATGACTTGCCTTTCCAACAATCCATTTGCGGGAGAATGACGTAATTATGACTAAACCGACAGTAGCGCCGCGAAGGCAGGAGTGTTTTTAAGGAAAATTTCATTGGTTGGCTTTCGTCACGTGATCTCAGAAAAGTTTCCCTTGCGGCTATAGAGATTTTCCCCTCTGTTTCTTATTCCTCTGTGGGTACATCTCTCCCTATTGGACCCCTCCTTCCTCTATATATACTCGATGTAAACTTTGTAATCTGATCCATACTGAACGAACATTGCATTGTAACCGAAATGTATACATAGAGAGTCCGCCAAAAATGTATACACACTTCAGCAAAAGGAAAAACTAAATAAAAGCTGTAACACTAAATTCATACAGGCATCAAGAGATGAATATAAGTCCTCTTTGACTTGTACAATTACGACAGGTGTTCAAAGTAATTATCATAAGCGTTGAGATCTCCTGTGTAAACGAACCTTCTTTTTTGAGGGTGGCCGTGGCCTGGTTGTCTCGTCGATCGGCTCAGTTAAGCAACCTCAGGTACGGCTAGTGCTGGCTGGGTGACAGCCAGTGGCTTGAGGACCATGCTGGGTGGGACGTCTATTTGGGGCACAGCTGTTGGGTGACTTTAGTTTGACCTATTTGCTGAGTGACCAAGTGCTGATGCCCAGCAGTTGGTGATAGCCACTAGTTTGCTCCCGCCAACATCTCTTCCATCATAAACCCCCCGTTTATTACTGGGATGGTGCAAAACTCCCTCGAAGGAGTAAGTGCCTCAAATTATCGTTCTGCGATAATCTACCCTCTGTGCAAGATGTGATATGTGGTCTTCTTTTGTCGGAATCGTCTTCATTCAATGCATGTAATAAAATTAGGATGTAATTTTTGATTTTGCTATTACAGAAAAAATTGTAGATGACATCTAGTAAAGTGTGTATACATTTTTTTGGCGGCGGACTCTGTATATGGCTGAATAAACTTCTTTGTAGAAAAGTGGCGTGTCGTTTCTCCTACCTTCCACTGAGGGTATTTACTGTGCAATAATTGACATAAAATTTTAACCTAGGCTGTTTCGATCCATATCTGGCTGAACCACTGAAGCGGATCCAAATTATCAGCCGCTTGCCTATATGAAAACTCTGATTTCTGTAATGAACAGGAAAGTTGTCTATAGTGGTATCTGGAACATGACATAGAAGACTGGAAGAAGATTATGAGGTCTGATACTTCGCTATACACGTTGTTTTGTATCGACGGTAAGTAGACGGTTGTCGGTAGTCTCGTCCAGTATGCCTTATCGAGACAACCCAAAGTTCTGGGGATGATGTTATGGTATGCAGTTTCTCTTCCTGGCATGGAACTAATCATGGAAAGTCGTGTGCGGTCCACAGACAACCTGAACATTATTGTCGATCAAGTCCATTCTTACATCTTTATCCCGCATTAGCGAAAATGCTACAGTCCATCGCGCACGGTTGGTTCAGCAGTAGTTAGGTTGGTTGGTTGGTTGGAATTTTAGGGCGTCGGCTGCTATGGCCATTTTGCGCCCGACAGAAAGTTTAAAAACCCACAGCAGCAGTAGTTAGTGACCACGAAGATAACTTCCGTCATTTATCCCAACCCTATAGAGAGAATAGATTGTTTGGAACACGCTGTGCTAAAAGAACTAAGGGAATGTCTGGTGAACGCCTGGATTCCAATTGGCTTTATACCAACCCGCATATGTGTTGTTATTGGGGCCAAAGGAGGGTCCAATAAGATATTAAGCACTTTTGCAGTCGTTATTCAGCCAACAGAGAGCAAATTTATTGTGAATATTTTAGCATTTTCAAAGGTGATAGAAATGCTTATTAACTAGAGAACTAAAGTACGCTTTTAATTATTCTATGTTGATAAAAAAATCATTTTTATTCATTCAAAATTCTTGTTCACCTTTTTTATTTACGTTTTTACTCCCACAATAGCAACAAATTCTATTTCCGATGCTCTGTTCCCCTGATTCCATCCTTGACGTTATTTTCGTGGAACTTCCTGTTTTTCAAACCAAACATGTTTGGGGAGGGGGGGTAAAAGTGTGTTCAACCTGTCGTCTTTTATTCAAATCCCTCAAGTACAGCAAAACTCATTTCCACTAATCTTGTTTTCAAAAACATTTCGGTGATGCTTTTCTAAAAGGCGCTTTTATCCCAACAGGCGCGTTCCTCCATCCGGGATTTTAATTAGTTCCTCTCTGTTGACTGGCTGAATCTCTTCTCAGAAACTCTTTCATATTTTAGTAATACTTTTTGTATATTTTTAAGAATTAAAATATTTTTCTTTCGTTAGAATGAATGGCAACCCTCGGCTTTGAATGCTGGAGAAAAGCGAAAAAACAAAGCGTTATCAACGATTATTAATCTCGCTTCACAATAATAAATTAACAAATAACAATAAATGAATACTTAAAACACGTAATTACATCTTCTTATACGGTGTGTTTCAAAAACAGTGGGTATTATTTCAGGAATGAATTCCCATATTTACTTGTGGGCAACAAAAAACGTTTATTACAACATGAGTCGGAAATACATGGTTTCCTTCAAAACAATGATATTCACCGGAAGTTTTTCAGTCCAGATCAGTTGCCATATTTAAATACAAGTTAGTAAAAAAGTCAAGCCTCCCAGTCCCTGGTGAAGGATTGGCTTCGAAAATTGTTCAAACATTAATTTTTTAATTTTCTTATAATTAGCTATGAATATTTATATAGAATGAAAAAGAATGACTTACAGACTGCAACAGACTTCAAGGAGCAAGTTTACAAAGTAGGTTCCTTTAACTTAGGAGGAAGAAACAAAAGTAAGACACAATTTGCATGATGCATAGGAAGTTAATCGGATGTATATATTTACAGAGATGATTAAAGGGATAAAAATTAAATGAAATCATCAACTGAAACGAAAAGACAACATCGTTTTTCGAATGTATTCGTTTGTACAAAGATTCCATTGCGAAGAGACAAACGATGAACATGGCAATCTCTAATGCGAAAAAGAAAAAATAGCGCAGGATTTTAGTTAGCCATCATCATTAAGCAAATATTAGTTTTTTTTGGAGTGGGATATACAGCATTTCCATCAGTCTGAAAAACTATCCCCGCTCAAGAATCAAAATATCTCTATTAGGCGATAGCTTCTCTGTATGAATTCATCGCTTGATGGCAATGAAAATTACTTCAGCTTCTGTTTTCTACATTTCTTCTAACTATTTGTAGCTTATCCAGTTATTTTGGGTTGATGTTACAATCCGAGGGAACCGATACATCTATTGGATAATTTGTGAATGGAAAAGTCTACAGGGTATATCTAAACCCCTGTCACAAACGTCTGGTGGTGATTCCCCACAGCGAGATGAAAACAAAAGTTCATACAAACATGGTTCGGGTAACGAACTGTTAATGAGATTTCCGCAGTTAAAATTTGAGTTTCAGCAGCTGGTTTTTCTACTCTGTGGATGGCAGGTGACTTGCGGAGAAGCTACAGCAAATTCTTGAAATAACGCCCCATTTATTGGTTATTAACAAGTGCGCCTGCTAATAACTTCATGTGTATCTAAACAACCATTCGGCGGGGGGTGAACGAGTACACCAGTCTATGTTTCGTCGCCTCAATGCGTTTGTTGCGTCCCACGGTCGAACATTTGTTGTAGCTTCTCCGCATGTCATCTGCCATTCACAGAGTACAAAGCCAGCTGCTGAAACTTCACTTTTAAATGCGGAAATCTCATAAACGGTTCATTATCCGAATCATGTTTATATGAACTTTTGTTTTCATGTCGTTGTTGAGAATGACCACCAGAAGTTTGTGACAGGGGTTTAGATACATCCTGTATACAGAGTGAATTTTAAGTACACCGACAAACTTTTAGGGTAGATTGTGTGGGTGATTCTAAGCAAAAAAGTTTATATGAACATGCGTCCTAATTTGAAGGATAACCGAGATATGAACAGAAAAAAAAATGCCTCCACCAAGATCAGTAAGTTAATAACTCAGGTTCTCTAACACCTAGAATAATGAAATTTGGAAGAACAATAGGGTACATAAAACTATGTACCGTTAAAATGTGATCGAATTCCAACGAGTAGTTTCCGAGTTACGCATTCAGCATCGTAATACGTACTCATATGTGGGTACAAACGGTTGGAATTCGATCAAATTTTAAAGTACACACAGTTTTATGTACCCTATTATTCACCCAAATTTCATTATCCTAGGTGTTAGAGAATCTGTGTTTTTAGCTTGTTGATATTGGTGGCGGCATTTTTATTTCTGTTCATATCTCAGCTATCGTTTAAATTAGGACCATGTTCATATGAATTTTTTTGCTTAGAATCACCCATACTAGCTCCCCTAAAAGTTTGTCGGTGTACTTAAAATTCGCCCTGTATAGATGATATCAGACTTGTTGTAATCGATCTCGACGTCAGTTTGTACAGGAATTAGTACTAACAGGAATCTCCCAAATGATTGTGATGAGAAGTGTTCCATCAGATCCCAGTTCCACAATTGCCCCGGCATCTCGAAATTATTATCCTTAGCCAATGTCCAGTGGATGTATTTAACTAGATTGTTATGTGGCCATCTATACAGTATACAATGGAAAAAGAAAATATAAGAATTCTTGATCCTTGACAAAGCCAGAAATAAAAGGCGAAACCGGTCGGATTTCAGTGCGTTTTTTCCCTGCTGTGTATTCCAAGACCTCCATCAACTTCAATATCAATATGATGGATATTCTCATCACAGTTCTTATATAAGCGGCATAAATCATCCTCTCCTAATTTTTTGCGAACGTTTTTCATGTAGAACTTACATTTTACTTCCTGATCTTAGATGACAAATATAATGACTTTCAGCGAAGGGTCATAGGTTGCCGTTTGAGCCAACTGAATGATATCTGGCTGTCAACGTAGGGTCTTCTCAATGTAGTTTCTGAACTTCCTTGCATTATTATTATTGTTATTTTGGAAAAACCAAACTCTGATCAAGTCCAGGTGCCAAGTCCCAGAGGCGGACCCAAGCGAGAGCCAAGCTGAAGAGGCTCATATACAAGGGAGGCTCAATGTGCTGGTGGCAGTTTTAATATCTGGGACAAGTATTTAGGATTGTGGCTTTCTATAAAGTTTTGTATACGGGGTTTAATGATAATATTTTTTAGTATCAGGTGGTTGCATATCAAATGTCGGATTGCAGAGGTCATCTTTAATGACCCTCTAGAAAGGACACCTTCACACGTGTTATTCGAAATAACCCCCATTGCAATCCAAACATTGTTGCCAATGATTTGGCAGCTTCTCGAGCCCTCTCTGATAGAATCCATGGTCACGGGACTCAATAAACTCCCGGAATGCGTTTTCGACGTCTGCTTGCGTTAGGAATGTTTTCCTCCGGAGAAAATTGTCCAGGCTCTGGAAAAGATGGTAGTCGGTAGGGGAGAGGTCCGGAGAGTACGGGTGGGGGGGGAGGGATGTGGAAGCACCTCGTAGCCCAGAGCCTGTAGCGCCTGCACAGTCGTTCGTGCAACGTGCTGACGCGCGTTGTCATGTAGCAGAAGGACGCATTTGCGATGCACAAGTGCTGGTTTTTGCCGACACAGTTTTGTGTGCATATGATGCAGTTCACGACAGTAGGTAGCAGCGGTGATCGTCTTCCCCTGCTGTAGGAAGCTGTAATGCACTATACCACGGATGCTCCACCAAACTGTAAACATGAGCTTCCTGGGGTGCAACGGGGGTTTAGGGAACTGTCGCAGGGGTTATCAGCATCCAGCCACTGTGCTGACCGTTTCCTATTGTCGTATAGGAGCCACTTCTCGTCGCAGGTGACAATGCGATCAAGAATCTCCGCTTCTTCATGGCGCAAAAGCAATTCCGTACACACCTCCAACCGACGCTCTTTTTGGTTTTCCGTAAGTGATGTGTGACCTATAGACTATGATAGAACACATTCAATACGGTGGTAGATCGTTGACACTGATCACCTATGTTATTTGAATTACAAACCTTTAGGGTCAAAATCTATAGATGGTAGAGGACAGTAAATCGAATATTTTGAGATAGGGAACCAATGATTGGAAATGCATACTTCAGCCATTACGCGAATCTGAACGAGCAATACGCGTGAGGAACGTTTATGTAAGCTTCTTTCGTTTTCAAAGCAAAACAAAAAAAAATGCCTGCTGGATCGACGTTATAAAAATTCTTTCAAACTGACAAATAACATTTTTTGAGAAACCGGAAAGTAAGGTCATTTTCCACAAAATCATCTTTAACCTATATTTTCCTTTATTTATCCCAGAAATGGCAGCAAAAATACCACTTTGGAATTCGCGCTCTAACAGACTTCATTTTTATGCTCGATAGATGGCGTTTTTAGTGAACGTGACACAATTCAATATGGAATTTAGTGTACAACAAATGACGTTCATTACGAAGTGTTATTTGAAGACTTTTCCTTCAAAAGCGTTCAGGCGGCGTTTCGTAAACAGTTTGCAATAAGTTACCAATCCATAACCTTCAAAGAAACATGCTTCCTCGATCACCTGATCAAACGCCACTTGATTTCTTTCTCTGACCTTATCTCAAAGAATGTGTATGCGAAAACAATCCCAAGACCGTCAACGCGTTAGAGGACAACATCATTGCATCTATCCCCACCATCATGGTGAAATGTGCTGCAGCAAATACTAGACGTTCTTTTTTTTTTTAGTACCAGACGTCGAGTAGAGTTTTGCTTGGCACAGAATGGTTTTCAATTTCAACATTTACAGTAAATCACACAATAAAATATACACATCACCTTTTTTATGCAGATTTCTTTATTTGTTTAAGAGATAGAACTTGAAATACGAGTTGCGAGACTTAAAAAGTAAGTACACGAGTGGACTTAGAATCACCTCAAGCTTTTCTTTGCGTACAAGCGGATTAAAACAAATTTACATGTTTCACACATGTTCCTAATTCATTGGTATCTATGTGTGTGTGTGTGTGTGTGTGTGTGTGTTGTGTATACCGGAATAACCGGGAAAAGTCAGGGAATTTTACAAAGTCAGCAAAAAAATGCGAAATTGGAACGAAAAATTGGTTAGGGAAAATGACATGATCAACCGGGAAAAATCAGGGAATTTAACGCAATCATTTTGGGACACCCTATTAGACACCCTGTTATTGGGAATAGCCCTTAACGCCGGGTCTCGATTAATCGCCGGGGGAAGGGGGGTCCGGACCATTGAAACAAATAGACGCCCGGGCGTGTATTCGAGAGAATTATTTACCGTAAAATCTTGAAGTTCGATGACCCTCTGAAAAATATTTTTCTCATCAAAAATTTTTTAACGAACTACAACGTATCCTAAATACTGTACCAATATTTCATGTTTCCCCCGTAAGATAACCGCACGATTTAAAGATCTATTTTGAATCTTTCCTCGTTGAGACCTTTCTTTCCCTGGTATCTAATATAGCGAGATAAGTATCTTTCTCTAATAAGAACGTGATAGAAAAACAGAAAGAACCATTTTAATCTAAAAATACGATGTTATTTGTTTCACTCGAAGTTGTTTTGATGTCGTGACAATCTAGAAGAGGAGTCATTTACCCACGGATGATCAGTAAGAAAGGAGCGCAAACAAACTAGCAAGCGTCCAGGGGAGTTGGGCAACCTTGACCTTTCGATTCGGTATAATGGACTTGCAAACAACTAATTTTGTCAATAACACGGATTCGTGCGATTTGGATTGGTTGGCTCGTTAAGACTTAAGAGGGCCGCCGTTCAATTAAAAGTTGATGACTTTGAACTGGGTTTTAATCGTGTTGCCTGAGAGCAATCAAAGTGGCATTAAAGATGGCAGGTTTTTACTTTTCCTGTATTTACGTAACTAATTTGAAGCACGTTGCTTCACTGATCAGTGCTGAATTTTCAAAGAGATAAATTGGACATGTTTTTGTGTACGCTAAATTAATACTGAAATATACATTAGCAGCACTGAAATATGAGTTTGCTTTCCAAGAGCACTTGCGATTCTATTTACTTAAACTTTACGATTATTTGGTCTTTCGCTGAATAATATTTGCTTCTGTTTATTTGTTGGAGTTAGGTGTTTAAGTGGCTGTGAGCTTAAGCGTGATACTGTTTGAAAGAGGGCAGCGATAAAAGATTTCAGTTTAACGAATTAAAAATGAATGACGAAACTCTTTGTTTTTGATCTTCTTCCGTATTTAATCACTTGTAAAAGCACTGGCCCATCCATCAGGTTTGTACGAATTTATTTTTTTATATGATTATTTTTTAGTTACGACTTCAAGAGCTTTTTGCCGTTGACATCGATACATGTAGTTCCAGGTATGAACAAGTTTCAACCGAAATCTGTTCAGTTGTATGTTTTCTAGAGGTATCGTTAGAAATTTTCAATGCCAAGATACAGCATGATTCAGAAAAGTTAGGTAAAGCGGTTAAGTTTATACGAGAAAGTTCTTCTTTGAATAAAGTAAAATAAGTGAATAAAATAAACATAGTGCATTTATCGGAGATGTCCACAAAAACGTCATTTTTGCATAATTCTGGACATTCTTTAAATAATGATTCAACAAAAATGACGTTTTTAAATTTGGATTAGCAGCATGTTAACAAGAGAATTGAAGTTGCACCAAATGCATCTTTCAATTTTTTTTGGTGCAACTTCACGGTCTTTGTCTTCCAGGTAAAAATTATTACTTTTGAACTGTCTGAACCACTGTTTACAAGTACGAGGGGTGTTCAAATGAAAAGGTACGAAACGACACTATGGGTATAATTGAATTCGTTATTCAAAGTAATCACCGTAGGCCTGAACACAACTATCCCACTGTATCGGGAGCCGAAGGATTCACTGTTCCCAGAATTGCTGTGGCTGTGACAGCAGCCAGTCCTCCAATGTGTCCTTCAGTTCGTCGCGCTTCCCTTTGAGATGTTTTTTTAGCGGACCAAACAGATGGAAATCGCAGGGCAATATGTCCGGGCTGTAGGGCGGATGCTCAAGCTGCTCCCACTTGAACTTGTCCAGTACACTTTTTGTGACTTTGGAGACGTGTGGACGAGCGTTATCGTGGAGCACAATCACCCCCTCCGTGAGCAGTCCAGGCCGTTTGCTCTTGATGGACTTGCGTGGGCTGCAAAGTGTCCCGCAATACACGTCGCTGTTAATGGTTTTTCCCTTGCTCGAGGAATTCGATGAGGAATTCAATTGGACAGAATCACAACTGCTTGATTCTCTCCTGCGTCATGTGAGAGCGGCTCGCGCATGCGCAAAACCACACAGGACACTGCGTTCTCTTCCCAAGATGTCGCACAAAGCGGCATAGTCAAATTACAACCGGTTTGGTTTTTACGACGTTTCGTATCTTTTCATTTGAACATCCCTCGTATATTCAGCGAGAGCATATTCACCGTAAAATTCCGCAAGCAAACTGTGACTATCAGCAGTTTTTTTTTAAAAGAAGTAATGCAGTAAAACTTCTTATATAAGTTTTTTTGGCATAAAATTCGATATTTTGAATGCACTTAAACACAATGATGTTCACACTCCAATGAAATATCCTACACTGATTATCAAAGCTAGTTTCAAAACTTTCTTATACAGTGTTGCCATTTTCAATTACACCAATCTGTGCTAGTTACGCCACCGATTAGCAAATGATGTGAACTTGTTAATATGCACAATACAAGTGTGACCAGATTTTTAAACTCGAAATTACTACGGCACAAGGCCTCCCATTACTACATATTACTACGTTAAGTGTCCCAAAATACTACCTTATTACTACAGTAAGGAGCCTTTTTACTAATAAATTGGCTAATTATAGATCAGTGCATTTGAAGTGCTATACAACGAAAGGCAAGAAGTTAACTTTAAACGAGTCGACGGTGAGAGGGAGACCAAGGGAGGGCGGCATACTTCAACACCAACTACCAGCACAAAAGCTGTGACCTACCGGCGAATGCAGTGCGATGCGATGCGGCGGGCGATGCGACTTGATGCGAATGCGGCGGATGCGTGCGACAGGCGGAGGGAGCGGATGCGGAGTGCGAAAGGAGCGATGCGGCAAGCTACTGGGCTGCTGTCAGGCGTCTGGCGAAAGAGATGTGAAACTGAACGTGAAATCAACTGCTGCCAACTGCGTGAAACGGAAACAACAACATCCACTTCCTCCACTCACGCAACGGAACGCAAGCTTGAGTCATCACTTAACTGATCAATCAACACCATCCCCTCTAGGTACACAGTTTTATGTACTCTATTAATTCTCCAAAATTCGTTATCCTAGGCGTTGCTTAAACGAGTTATTAACTTGTTGATCTTGGTGGCGGCATTTATATTTCTGTTCATATCTCAGTTAGCATTCAAATTCGGACCCACATTGTATTAAAAGAAAATGTTCATTCTGGTCTCCTCTGTCATTGCTTACAGTTATGCACACTTTTTAGAATCACCCTGTATACAGCGTGTTTCATAATTGGTTTTAGCATTCACATAAGGTATGGCTAGCCGATGTGGACAAAAACCATATTTATTAGAAAATAGTAGGTATGGCTAGCCTACATTTGGAAAATTAATGAGAATGAATGAGTCGTTACCCTGAAAAGCTAATAAACTCGACCGGGCTTTTCCCCCCAGGAAAAATACTGTTTTTTGTCTACATTAGCCACTCGACAAAGGGCAGGGGATGAGATTTTTTCACCGGGTTTTTTGCTAAACCCACATTTTACATGATGCTCTACAACTTTCTAAATAACACATGGGGTCTAACCCCTACCCCTACAAAATTAAAATTTTCAAAATTTACTCCTTCACTCCCAGGGACGCGAAATGTTTTTATTCTGAATTAGGGGACATTAAAACCAAATAATCAATATTCATTTCCCCCCAATCTGTTCCCCTTGAGTCGTTATTTGGACCTAAAGGCGGGACACCAATTATGAAACACCCTGTATAGGAATTATTTCCTAACTAGCGGAGATGCCCATCTTCGCCGAGCTTTTCAACTCTAGGTATATACCAATGTTGTTTAAGTTTTGATCCCGGGACTTGTTAATTGTCATTGCATAAGCTGGGCGAACGGGAAATTGTCGAAAATGATCAGTCGCCTGTAACGATATTCTTGGTATTAAAACGAATTGCCTGCATTATCCCCGCTGAGTATTATAGCTTGTATTGATTATTCGGAATTGGCTGTTGCATTGTTTAATACCAAAAACGTTCAACCTAATCACCGTCGACCCTACAATTTACCGACAACTTCGCACGTTGCTGTGGTTTTTTTACCTGGCAGGGAGTCAGTGAATATGGTGATATTATTTTGCGCCAACGCACAGAAGGTAGATTTCTTCGGATTTTAGAAAATCGACCATGGTATGATCCTCTGCACTATGTGCTTATGTTTCCGTACGGAATGCAAGGGTGGCATATTTCTGTTCATAATAAATGTGTACATACACCAAGTTTTATGTTTACGATCTTCAAATTCGTCACGTAATTGTCTAAGCTCGGCGAAGACAGACATATATAATCAAAATCGTACCTTCCCCTCTTCGCAGATTTTGTCAAGGCAAAATGAAGACGGGAAACAAAGTTGTTTCTGTTTAAAAAGTGTATTCTGAAGGATTAGAACCCACACCATCAAGGTTGTCGAACACGCCATGTAACCAACGCGCCAATTAGCATTGCAAAAATGTAAGTAATTTTTTTATTACAAAAGTGTTGTGCCCGGCGCAACCGAGCAGAGGCAGTAAGCAATATTAAACACCCATATATTATACGTAAAGAAATATATTTAGTTACTCGCATCTGCCTTTGCATAGCAATTCTGCATGTTGCGATTGAATGGGGGTATTACAGGTTGAAGTTACATTAAATCCAAGCCTAGCTTGAACATAGATCTGTAAATTTGATTTTAATCAAGATCTATAGATATACATGGTCATCGAGCTTCGGCCATTTTCCATTGTTTCGAGAAGCTAAGGAAAACAGATCGCGTCAGGTCAACACCTCCTAGAAAGAAAGCCAAACAACTGAAACGTCATACATTGTTACATCATCATATTTCGACCATTGTTAACCGCATTTCTACCAATGATAAGCTTTAAATTTGGTCGACTTATGATGATGTAACAATGTATGACTTTTCAGTTGTGAGGTCAGGTGCCGCATAGATCGCACTAATGGCGAATTCGGCTGGCTGCTCTGGCGTGCTCCGGAGCGCTCTGGAGCTCTAATAATTGTTCGGCTGGTTGCTCCTGCTCTCACAGAGCGGCTCCCACAGCGTTCGGCTGGTATTGCTCCTTGCGCCGAGGAGCATTCCTTCGCGCTCTTCCAAAATCGGTGGAGCAGTGTTGCTCTCTGCTCTCGCTTGCAAAATCAAGATGGCTACCTCAGTGACTGAAATCGACGAAATTCTTTCACAATTACTGGATAGCTCTTCATCTGACAGTTCTTCCGATGAAGAAGACGAAGTTTTGGCTTTGTTAATGGCACAACATTCGGAACGGCCGAAAAAAAATTCAAAAATTGAGAATTTTGTTAATATTGCCGATACATATACGGATGAAGATATAAGTTCTATCTTTCTGTTATAATTAGAGCTCGTACTCTAAGCACTTATTATGAATATTCCACATAATAAATGCATGAATAAATAATACACTATTAATAATAATAGTTTTCACATTTTATTTATTTATTTTTTATTTCACAGGAAACCACATAGACAGTCAAAAAGCTTATAAATATTTTAATTTCATAACTTCAATATATTTTCTGTATTTGAAATAAGAGCTAAAAAATACAAATATACTTTCGCTATCATTTTTTTCAACATTCCCTTTCATCCATGATTTATTACACAGTATTCGTTAAAAATTTACATTCTGTGAATAAAAATTGAGAGTAATTAACGGTTAATTATCAAATTAACGGTAATTTAATAATTATAATAAATAGTTATGTGGATATTTTTCCTTTATAAATTAATAGAAAACATAAAATAAATATAACTTAAATTACATATATATTGAAGTATTTCTCCTGAATTTCTTTAACCATCTCGTATAATATTGACCTTTATATATTTTTTATTTTATTTAAATTAATTTTATTTTATTTTTTCCATGAATTTATAAAGGAAAAATATCCACATTACTATTTATTATAATATATTCCTTTTACTTAAACTACTTAATTTAATAATTAATTTACATTGCTGCCTTGGATAAAAATATTATTGCTAGCAGAGTGCGTTGCCTCTAGACGAGTTTGGAGCACTGCTAAAACAATGTTCGTCTGCTCCAAGATTTGTTGATGCTCTCGGCCAGATTGATCACGTGACTCGAGCAATCCCTTTGCACTCTGGGAGCAGCCAGCCGAATTCGCCATAAGGCAACACCTCCTAGAAAGAAAGCCTCACAACTGAAACGTCACATATTGTTACATCATCATAATTCGACCATTGTTGATCGTATTTCTACCACGGTCTATAGATATTCATGGTCATCGAGCTCCATTGTTAAAATGAAGCTAAAGTTTCTAGCTAAAGTTTCAGCGCCGCCCTATCGGCAGATAGAAACTTTTCTTTCATATTCAGTTTCAATGAAAATCTCTATCGCAGGTTGCGGTCGGCCTTAATGCGATCTATGCGGTTCCTGGCGCGATCTGTTTTCCTTAACTTCTTGAAACAATGGAAAATGGCCGAAGCTCGATGACCATGAATATCTATAGACCGTGAGTTCTACCAATAGTAAGCCCTAAATTTGGTCACTTATGATGATGTAACAATGTATGACTTTTCAATTGTGAGGCTTTCTTTCTAGGAGGTGTTGACTAAGGCC
Source organism: Rhysida immarginata (assembly GCA_023313115.1). Lineage (NCBI taxonomy): Eukaryota > Metazoa > Arthropoda > Chilopoda > Scolopendromorpha > Scolopendridae > Rhysida > Rhysida immarginata. Next base: position 1,323,841 of record JAHWFO010041953.1, on the reverse strand, counting down.
GACCGTGACCTGCGATAGAAATTTTCATTGAAACTGAGAATAAAAGTAAAGGGTGGCGCTACAGGCGCAATTGGGCCGATTGTACATGCAGCGCCACTTTTCAATAGAGTTTCCGCCCTACCGGGAGCTAGAAATTTTAGCTTTATTTTAACAATGGAGCTCGACGACCATGAATATCTATAGACCGTGATTTTAATTTAACGCAAGTAATTTTTTTATTATAACCTATTGTAGCAGAATCTTTGCCTTGCATGAGATATACATTGTTGGTCCGCGCATATTGTTGCTCATGCATTTCGCTTCATAACGGACGGATCAAGCAAAATATATATACAGTATATAGATACGCTTTTTAAATAACGTAACAATACACTTTTTGATTGTTAATAGAAGGAAAAATGGGTCTAATCAATACCCCCTAAAGAGAAAGCCTCTGCACGGAAACGTCATACATTATTGCATCATCTAAGTAGGGCATTGTTATTAGTATTTCTACCAATAATAAGCCCTGAATTTGCACTAATATTTAATACAGTGTGGCCAATTTGGCATTTTTTTTTCATGCGCTTGTCCTTTGTTGGGCATTTTTAATAAGAATTAAACAATGCACAAAACAATGAAAACAAGGATAAGCGCTTTAAAAAATGCCAAACTGGCCACACTGGTCTAATAGTTATGATAGATTAAAATTGGTTAATTAATACACACTTTTGAGCCGTTTGCGAGCTACGAGCTGAAAAAATTTGTAGTCACGCGTGTTAAGCAATCTGAAACATGAATGGATGGATGCCTGTTGGCGCTCTGCCTACAATATTAAAAAAAAAAAAAAGTGCCTACAATTTTTTTAAAATCTGTGTGGATGCATTCCTTGAAATTAAACAAAAGGATAACGAAGGGCATTTATGTTTTCTCACGGATTTCTTTTTAAAACCTCCATGACTTAAGGAAGTCAGGAAATGCTTGAGAATCTCTCGACTTAGTCAAGTGGGACAGTCGCGGCGTGTTTCTCGTTAAAAGCAAGAGTCGTTGGCAAATAGACCCCCCGCCGAGGATGAGACAAAGGAAAAAAAAAAAAGAAAGTATGTGAACAAAAAAAAAATAAATAAATATTTCTCCTTCCTAAAAGAAAAAAAAAGAAGACATTTCCAGGTCGAGGGTTTAGTGTGTATGTGTTTGTGTGTCTTTCTCTTTTGTGGCTTCTGTTCCTTGAGTTAAACGGAACGTTTCTCGAAAAGCGTAATTGCCTCCTCTCATTTCAATTAGCAAGTTCGCAGAATTTGTTACGGTGGGGTGTGTGGCTTGATGCTGTGACGTCAGTTGAAAAGGATTACAAGAGCAGATGTAACTCCTTCCTTCTCCTTTAGTAAATTATTTTTTTTCAACCGGAACGCCCTTTGTCAACTGGATAAAACCATCATCCCTTATAACTTGATTTTCTTCGTCTTCTTTCTTGTCATTAAAGTAAATTAAAAAAAAAAGGGAAAACGGAGAAGGAATTACTTAATGCTTGTGTAGAAATTTTATTTTCATTTTATTCTAGCGAGCAGCTTAATGCATTCACTAAGGAACGCTCCTGTTGTTCTATCATGTTAGATAAAATGAAAAAGAATAAACTTCTTTTGTGTTTTTTTTACTGACAGTTTCTTTCTCTTTCTTCAGATTCTGACCTTGCTTTCCAATCACAGGGAGCACAATGAGATTTTTTTTTTCTGGCTTTCTCGTTATCTCTGAACCGTCTCAACTTGTGGGCCACATTTTAATTAAGCCTCCCTCTCTCTTTTCGACCCAGGTTCCATCCCCCAACATCTTCGATCGTTCTTCAAGTCGATCTTGAGTTGAAAAAAAATATACTGAAAAAATAATACTTCTATCTTTCCTTTTTTATCTGTTTTTCTCTTTCTTTTTTCTTCTTCCGTTGCCGTTTCTCCATTGCCTGGTGATTTATGCTTTCGTCGTTGTAAAGTAGAAGGCAGTGACAAAGAGGTTCCCCTTTCACAAACCCTTTTCTGCTTCTTTCGTTATTGTTGGTTGATTTGATTAAATTCCCTTTCTCGGAAAAATATATTAAAAATAATATCGGAAGTACTCTTTTTTATGATATTCTTTTTATGAGCGGGCTTTTTTTTCTCTTTCTTTTCATTCAGGCTCAAGAAAATCGAAAGAAATGAAATTATTATTATCATTGTAATAAATGAGATAAGCAGATAAAATCCTTTCATTTAAGATTGGCCTGCATATTAAGCTCGTCACTTGAATTAAAAGTAAAATTGGTAAGAGCACCTTTTGGGATATCTCTTTATTTGGAAGTTTAATTTTATTGATTGCTGATTAAAAACTTATTTGTTGCTAAGTTGTATGAGAGTATAAGGTTCTTAATGTATGTTGGCACCAAGCATGTCAACGTACTTTCCTTACTACATGATTTAGAACTACGATCTCATACAGAGCTAATACAAATGGAAGATACCTCTTTGATTAGATTTCTTTTGATTGGATTATTTGAAATTAAGAGTAGATTAGATTTCTTGTAAGATTAGATTTCTTTTCAGCTATAAGAGTACGCGTACAAGCACGGCCTCCTAGAAACTACCAGGCCTGAACATGACGTCAATACTGTATTGTCGAAGCACTAAGATTGTGACGTTGAACTAACTTCTCTAATATCACCATCAGTTTGACGTAATAATGTTTTATCTTTTCCATGTTCAGGCCTGGTGGTATCTAGCAGGCCGTGGTACAAGGCATGAAACTAAGACATTTAAGTGATTATTATCAGAATAGCCTCGACAAAAATAAGGAAATTAAAAACAGTTCAGATTATCCGAGCCTAAAAAATTCATTACCGAGACCACACGACCCTTTATCTGTTTGTTTTAATCGATAAAACTTAAATTGAAAATCTAAAGATCACTCCTTTTCCATAAAATACGATAAAATTTCATGACTTTTAAGATTTTGAACTCATCGAAGATTAAGTGATAGAGGCTCAGTCTTTGAGACATTCTCGTTCTACTTTTTGGTGATCTTTAAGAATCCGAAGTCAGAATTTCAAAAATCCAAAATTTTTTGTGGAAACACACAAGTTTCAGTAATGAACTTTTTATGTTCGCTTATTTCCAACTGTTTTTAGTTGTTTTGTTATTTGTTGAGGATAAGAAATTGACATTTTGATAGTAATCGTTATAATTTCAAAAAGTTTAATTACAAGTTACCTTAATCAGAAATGAAGCCCGGCAAGAAGCACATTCGACACTTCATATTCCATTAAAATTTTCACCGGAAGATTTCTGCTGCTGAAGCATCCAGGATCCTGAACGAAACATACGAGAGGCTACGGGAATTGAAAGAACAAGTCAACCTTAGTTCACAGTAATTTCGAAGCGTTAGGGTAGTGAAGAATTTTTCAGATGCATATCTTGGAGCGGTCCTCTCCGAAGACACGACAGCGACTCAAAAGAACTTGCGGAGGGGTAACTCGGAGTTACTCGCCAAGCCTTTGTAAAATCCAGAGAGAAGAAAATGGGTGCTGCCATAGTTCACGGGAAGCAATTAGACGCAGTGGCGTGAACCGTGTCTTCCACTGATCATCAGACAGAAGAAATCTTTTCTGTACAATATCGTATAATAGGGTTGGTAGAATATCCGAAACGCAAAAAATCGCGTTTCAAACTAGCCGAACCACCCTCCTTGCCACCCAGTCGCAACATTCACAGCAAGAAGATACTGTTTGTGCTTCAAGTGGGACCAAAAAGGGATGCTGGTACCATGAACTTTTCCCCATCAGGGCAGACAATCACGGCGAACCGTTACGCACAGCAACTGCGAAATCTGCAACATGCAGTTGAGGAAAAATGGCCACAGAGTCACAATCGAGTGGTCCTGCTGCACGACAACGCTCGTCCCACGTTGATCCAGTGGTGAAGGATGTTCTTAACGAACTTCGGCGGGAAGTCTTATCCCAGGTGGCGTACTCTCCGGTATCATCGCTCTTCTGGACTACCATTTATTCAAATCGATGCAAAATCATCTGGCCGGTAGCAGCCATTTTAATGAAGAAGGGCGAAATTGGATCACCGACTTGATTAGAGTTGAGTCGAAATGAGTTCAGATAAAGTTCTCAATACGCAATAACCTTACATAATCGCCTTAGGTTCTTAAAAAAGAAGAGTTGTAATACAGTGTAGAATAAATGCCTTTGAATTAAATTTACTTTACATTTTCTTAAATTTCAACGAATCCTCCAATGTTATCATCCCAATAGGCCGTTAATCTAAACAAGAAGATTCCAGTAAGACTATGTCGATAGGGAATGTTGATTTAATTCATGGAATATTAAATTCAAAGATGCGTGATTCAGGCTGCTCAATACAGTTACAAAATTAAGCACATGAGAATATTGCAGAGAAATTGTTAAAAGACAAATTTCGAGCAGAAACAGAAATATTACCGAACGTTGCCGAAATCACATTAGGTTCTCCGTTGACAATTATTTCATGTGGGCGAGTTACATTAGCGGTAGTCGAGGTGGGCGGCTTCTACGTGGAAATATCGATAAAAGGAGAGGCCTTTTTCTTGAGATGAAATAGACAAATTTAATTTATCATTAAATGTAATTTGCATTAGAATGATTAAAGCTCTCTACGCAATTAAATTGAGAATTAGAATTAGAGTTCATAAAACACAACTTGCTTCTTATCATTAATTATCTTAGAAGAACAGGCTGGCTAAATTTTATGATTAAATAATTTATAGTTCAAATGTTCATGATTCATTTCCCTAATAATGCTACTTTCCTCACTTATTGCCCCACAATGGTTTTCGGAGATTTTTCCTTTTTCTATTGCAAAATCGCTTGGATTCATTCTCCGCGCATCTCGCAGTTTCTCACTTTGGTTCCGTCCATACCAAGGGCCTCGGTCCTCCGCTTTCCGAACTGCTGCTCTCCCTCTGATTGCATCGAATGTAACTCCTCTCGAGGCATCTGTCCGCCTCCTCTTTAGCTACTTTTCGGTTTCCAGTGTTGGCAATTTCACGCCAACATTCAAATTAGACTTAAAGAAATTTCTCGATGGATATCCTCGAACCCGTGACAGACATTTTCGATTTAGATTATTGCTATCGATAATGGCACTGCCACAGATTAATACAGATGGTCAACTTCCTATACTTACAAGGTTAAAACAATTTGGTTGATTAGCCAATCAGCATACGGCATTGATACCCAGTGGCTGAGATAAGAACTAAAAAAATGACGTCATATATTCCACTAATGACGCCGTTTATCGTATATTTCTTTGAGCAATATATGACGTAGACTCAAGAGTTCAGTTTATTAGAATCGTTTTTTTAATTAATTTTTAAAAATTTATAAAAAAAATTCTGGAATTTTATAAAACCGATTGTGAACTGAGTAATGCTAACATAAGAAATGACAACTTTAAACACAGTATAAAATTAAATTCGTTAATTTTATTTAAAAATGGAATTCATAACTTAAGTAATTACAAATAAAAACTCAATATGATTTTACAACAATTTGTTAAGTTCTTTGTAGAGTTTTCTATTTAGCTTATATTTATAGTTCTTCACAAATCTTCCCTTGGGTTGGTTTATGCTACGTTTTACTTGCTTGTCAGTTCCCAAACGTTTTTTTGTCTTGAAACCGCTTTGTTAGGTTATTTTTACTTAATACTTGTAGCGTTAGGGTAATTTTTAAATTCTTCTTCATGGTAGAATCACAGATTGTATAACTCTAACAATGGTAGCATTTTAAACAATAGCGAAAATCCATCCAATCACAATTGGTATTGACATTTGTACTTCTTGTATTCCTCACCGGTGCGCTGCAGGACATTTAATCACGTGATTATTGCCGAGTTGACCATCTGTATTAATCTGTGGGCACTATCATAATTTATACTGTTTTGAATGAGCTTCATTTTAATTTTATTTTATTTCTGCTCCCTTTAAAAGAGACCGTTTTTCCTATTGAGTATGCTTTACACCGCTATAGGCTCCGTGCAGATGTAATTGATAGCGCGCCAAGTGGCAGAATCGAGCAGTTTTCGTAGGGTAAAATTGTCTTGAATTACATGAAAACAAAATCTTAAAAACAACTATGGAAGGTTACTAAAAAGTAGAAATTAATAATACTAAAAGTAGACATGCTGAAGAAGGTAGCGTAGCTACTGAAATGTGCATACATGTATCATGGATGTAAATAAATTAATATTTTGGATTTGCAGTGTATTATTAATTTCTTTTGGATTAAATTATTAAATTAAATTAAAATTAAACTGAAAATGGGTCTTTGGAGGATTTTTTTTCACGCCATACCTCCGATATTAATAATTAAATAAAGAAAAATAGTAAAAAAAAATTTTACGGCCTGGACTTGGACCATAAACTCAATAGCTCAATAGCACAGATTACATATACGACTGTCGTCTGGTGATAAAATTGTGCACTTTTAGTAGGTAAAATTCAGTGGCGCCCTCTCTCTTGTGCACGGAGCCTATAGAATTTTTCGTTTTTCTTTTTGTCTAGTTTTTTTTTTTATGTCGAGGGACGTAATTGTCTAAGCCAAATGCATAAACACGCAGTGCGTGGTCCATATAGCTTTGTATAAGATCGATATAAAGATTGCCGTCTTATCATCTATAAATTGTAACCTACCTTGGAATATGGTATTATCGAACGCTTCTCGTATCCTACTTACTCAATTTCTAGTTGCTTACATGATCATTAGAACTACTTTTAATCTCCATTATTTCTTCTTATAATCAAAATAATTTATAGATGAAACCTGGGAAGAAAATTCTACAGTCTAGAAATAATTTACTATAAGTCACGTTTATTTTTGGGTAGTGGAAGAAAGAAATCCATAGGTTGAGCTTCATCGAGTATCATAGTGTCTAATAGAAATAAAGAAAGGGTCAAGAGTAGATACGGTAGTATGATTTTAATATACCTAACGCATTTCGGCATTACGCCATCATCGGAGGTTACAAAACTACGAGTTGTTAAGCTGGCCCGGCCAGGTATTTATACAGAACGTGCTTGTTACAATAACCAATAGGGGGACTTTATACAAAGTAAAGGCGGTGAGTGGATAGAAATAGAATGAAAAGAAAATGAGATGTGGCCTTGATGCGCGGACCTCATAGAGAGCTAGTTTGGGCGACGTGCGGTATTGTTCTTTGTTCGTGCGTCGGCGTCTATGAGTATCTGCAGTGTGTATCAGGATACAATACAGTATCATGAGTATCATACAGTGTCAGGATGCAATTTGGGCAAAAGAAGGAACAAAAAGCATGCACTATGGGAAAAATAACAGTTTAATTCCATCAATAATAAATTCCACACAATAGGAAACTCCTTAGATTTTAGAAGAGGAGCTATGATATCGACATGGGACGAAGTTGGTTCCCAAACTGTAGGCCAAGCACGTAGGCGTCCAGAAGACGTGATACCTTCCTTACTTCAAATGCTTCCGATCAAGAACTCTGCTATTAGCATTGCCATTGCTAAATGCAATACAATACAATACAATAGCATTTAATAAAATAGCCCGGCCAGTGCTTTAATACGCAATAGTATTGACTCGGCTCAATATGCAATTTTTAAGAGACTATTTGAAATCACAATAGGCAATTTTACCGATCACAAATTTCGGCCTTGCTTTTTAACCACGAAAATGTACATATTACATTAAGAAATATTACTAGCGGAACCTGTTTTCTTTTTATTCTTTAGTTTATTAAATCCACAGTTTGTGCGTCTTCTTATTGTAAATATTTTGGACGAATTGTATATCCACGGCGACACTACTGGCCAACTATACAGAAAAAGAAACAGTAACCGAAATCAAGGTAATCCCATTTTCATCCATTCCGGTTAGGACCACAGACGCCTTATCCATAGACTTCTGTGGCTTTGGACTCTTTAAAAGAGTGTTTGAAAGCCGTCGAACATAACAGATAGCAGAGAAGCTGTCTATCGAAGAGAAACTAAAGGTCAAAATCATTCAGTTTTAACTGCCTCAATCCTCTTTATTTTGGAAGAGCATTATTAACGGCTGTTACCTATTTGATGGATACATTTTTGAAACCCCTTGCCTTTTTTTTATTACTCAATATGATCTAGAATTCGAAGTTCCCATTCTTCGCTTATTTGTTCTTTTTCGCATATCAGCGATACCAAAGTTTTCAATCATCTCGAACAATAACAAAAATTTCCAATTTTGCGCAAAGAATAGAAACTTAGGAAGAAATATATTTTTATGGATTTCTTAAATAAAGTCAGTCGAAAAACTTTAAGCAGGACCTTCAGGATTTGACCAGTTAGGGCCATCATAAAATAACAACTTGAATTCCAGAATCCGACCTTTAATATAATAAAACGGTTGTTATCGTATTTTATTATTTTATTAATGGCAATGATTTTTGCCGGAATTCTCCGTAATTGCCTTGAAAAAGAACATTCGACAGGAGATAACGTTTTGGGTTTCAGCTTAAGGGTACAGGATTTTGTTTCTTCTTGAAATCTAATTAACCTAAGTTCAGAGATCTAGTAGCGGTTTGTTATTTCAACCTTTGAAATAAAGGAATTCATCGTTAATATCTTTTTTAATTCTCTCTCTTAAGCGTCCTTTGGATTACTTTCCATAACAATCCACTTATGTGCGAGATTACGGCAGAGCCACTGAGGAGTTCTCTTTAAAATACGTGCGTTGAACCCGTGATCTTCGGCTTTGAAAGGCCTCCAGCAATTCGTTCTTTTTTAAAGAAAATTTAAATTAACTTTATAATTAAACGGCGAGATAAACCTATTGAAAGTTATCCAAAAACATGAGGACATTCCTTTTCACGTACCTATATGAAAATAGATCATCCTTTCCTGCAACTAGCCTTTGCTGAATGAGCAGCATAATACGGAGCACTGTCTTGCTGTAAGAAGCAGTCTGATGCATTGCCAAAAAATGCACTTTTTTCTGCTGCACTTTCACTTCCTTGACGTATCCATTTACACTGACATCATTTACAGTTGATTTCGACACCTGTAGCAAGGCGGATATTCCATGAACCGATTTTCCACAGCGGGGTGGATCTGATAATCATGGTGCTGCCATTGTCTGTCCAACGCACGTATAGAAGCTCCCAAACCAATCCTCTAACCAAACTAATCCTCTACCAGCATTTTTAAAATGTTAGATGACGTTTCAGACCGTGAATAGCCAGATTTACATGTACTAATTCTGAGAAGTTTCTCTGTACTTTTACTCTTGTAGTTTTGTCTTTGGTAATTTGATTTAAATGCTTTTGTGTGATACTCAGAAAACGAACCTCCATTCTTTTTCAATATTAATATTTTGCATATTGTTAATATTTAATGTTGTTTTGTTTCATGCGTTTCTTTCATGTTCCAAGTCGTATGCAATTCTTGGCTAGAGAAAAAAAATGCTAAGAAGAGGACGAGAAAAGTTTAAAGTGAGTTGGTCGTTGAGGGTTATCTGAAAAATCTCTGGGCGAACAGGAAAAGGATTAGAACTCGAGAACTAAATTATTAAAACGCTCTGCTGTTGCCTCGAGGGAATCTTTCATTTCGTTCATTATTTACTCTCGACATACAAAATGGGAGAGTGGTGATATTAAATGAAACCGTTCTCCAAGTCCGTTCTTGTCTCCTCCGGGAAGCGAACGAAAGGGTTAAGAGAAGAAGAGTTCAACGGGTTCATCGTATGACTTTATAGTGGCCTGCCTCCCTCACAGGCACCAGCAGCAGCAGCAGCAGCAACAACAGTGGTAGGAGTAAATATAATAATAGAGTGAAGGTCGATGGAAAAAAAAGGAACTCTCTCTAAGTAAATGCTCTTCCACTTAAAATTCCCTGAAATTTCATAGATTGCCTGTTCTAACTGGTAAATAATTAATTAGATGGTGATTTGGCCTTGCCTGAGCTAAAAGTGCAACCCCCTTATGAATAATGAGTTTGCAACTGAAAAGGTTTCTTTAATAAAAATTTCTTTTTAAAACGTTGACCCTTCCTGGTTTGCTTGGATTATAAAGCACTAAAAGTTCAAAATATCAAAAGAACCGAGTAATTTTTTGTTAAAAACTTAAATGATGTTAAAGTAAAGTTAAATTTAAAAAGTCATTTTTAAGAAGCGCATAAACAAAATCAGTGGCGGATAAAGTCTTCTTCAATTTGCATTCTTCAGGCTAACTTAGTTTTGAACGCAATAAATAGGGACTAGAATTTCCGGTACTATAGGATTTAATGAAGCCGACGCCTATCGGTGTAACCAGTACCATCACGGACAAAGAATCCTACAAAGGGCAAGAATAAACCCCAATTTATTATGTCCTCAGTACTTCGTTGGGCAACCTTTTACTCGATTCTTCTAGCCTTGGACTCCACGAGATGTTGGTAGGAGGTTTGTGAAATCTGAGACCATGCTTGATGAATCGCACTTTTTTCCATTCCAGTGAGATTTGATGGCTGTGGATCCGGCTCTCTGATTGCTTTTTCAACTTCATCCCACATATGCTAATTGGATTGTGGTGGGGGGGGGGGGAGGGGCTAAACATATTAAACTCTCTTTCATGTCCCTTAACAATCTTTCACTACGGCGGGACGCTTGATCTTGTTGAAAGTAGCCGTCTCCGCTGGGATAAACCATAAACATGACAGGAATGAACTTGGTCAACAACACTATTTAGACATGTGCGATTATTGTTGCCTTTTACAATTCTGGACACTCCCCGTTCCGTCCGAGCATTCACAAATTGCACGTTGAGACCCAGTTTTTGGTTGGCAGTTCAACTTTAAACATTTTAACAATAGCCTCTCTTGAATTATGAACACAATAAATAAAACGCAGCCAAGTGTCAAGAGGTTGGGATGAAATTCAATGTTGCTGAGACTGAGGTTCTGAAGTCCAAGTATGAGCGGCAAGACAGATAAATGGGTGCTTAGATGGATGCAGCAAACTTTATCAGCTTCGATCTGCGACGATCCGTGGTAATGAAACATGAGCTAAGAAATAAAGCCAAGCTTTGTGTTTTTAAATCTGTCTTTATTCCCATTTTCGCTTATGGTAATAGCCGAAAGAGTGCGATTGCTGGAGCAAGCGGTTGGAATGAGATTCCTGAGAGGTGCGTAGCAGCATTGAGAGGTCTCAGTTGCCTTGGTAAGGCCACGTAATACGGATGTCGTAAACTGTCTTCCTAGGCAGTTGCATTTCTACAAGCTGATGGTTAAGAGACAAAGGTTCGGCCTAGAAATAGGAGATTAGAAATAGGAGGTTAGACTACTGTGGAGAATCTGGATTCCTATCCTACTGTGGAAGATCGCGGTAACTAGAGATTCTTCACGAGACTGCTGACTCCGCAACCTTAACGGATAAGCGGATTTGAAAAGTATAAAAAAAACGCATCGTAATCGGATGAATAAATCATTCGAAACGAAAAATGAGGCGGAAACATTTCTACATGCAAATCAAAACTTCCAAATACTTCTCTGCTCCCCTAATTATCCAGTCAAATACGTTTGGTTGTTCGCTTCATGGATCTTCCGCCTCGTATCCTTCAAAAGCTATTCGGATGCTATGTACACCTACATGATACTGACTCTCTCCCAAGCCGTATAGCTGTTATCCCGGAATTCTGATTAGCTGGTGCTTATAGTAAATTTCATGAATAAAGAAATAAAGTGATCAAAATACTGCAAAAATCGCTCTTGTAATGTATTTTAATGGGGTCATTTTCGTGGCCATATTAAGATGCAACTAATTTTCCGTGAGGAAATGCTAATAAACTATTTGCTCATTCTCTAATCTTCTATATATATAAAGAAGGATGTTTGTGGGTCTGTCTGTGGGTCTGTTTTTTATACAAATCTACAGTTTTATTCCGATCTTGATGAAATTTCGCATACATGACCTTCAAAGCATGAGGAAGGTCACTGTCTACTTCAGATTTCGAAAAACTAATAATTATTGATAAAAAATCGATATTCATGGTTATAGCAGGGCATATTAATGAGAAATATCGCATGACCAACAATGCAAGACAAAGTTTTTGCAACAATGGTATCAACACGCAATTCACAAACACTCTGCACGGACCAACAATATATATCTCATGACCAACAATGCAAATAAAAGTTTGTGCAACAATAGGTATCAACAATGGTTTCAACACGCAATTCAACAATAACAATGAGCTCAAAATGATGATGCAATGATAAAGCAGTCCTTTCCAAGAATTATAACAATGCAATATGGATAAGTTTCAATTTGTAACAATGCATAGAATTCCTGTTATTCAGGCTTTTCTTAGAAAAGAGAGTTCTTAGTACTTAACAATTTCTTGAAAATCTTTAAAAATGATCAGTAAATGGAGACAATGGAGAGTTAGCAGACTATTGAGAAAGAGTGGAAAGACGAGAGAGGAAGCACTCCTTTAGCTCCGTGATGTATTGAGCAAATGGGAAGCAAGTAAATAGAAGAATCCGCGACCGCTAGACTGCACAAAGTGATGAATGGCCAAATTTTGCTTCAACACATCGAGAGAAGAGTGGAAATTGCAACAACACTAAGTATACATCTGAGGTAAGATTACGTGAGTAAGAAATTATTTAAAATAGCAGTGGCATCCTTGGAGGTCCAGCCATTGTGAGCCTTTAAAAAGTTTTTTTTCGAATTTTCATTAAGAATTTTTACTGTATTAATTCTAAGCATTTTCATGTGTTTATTTTTAAGATATTGCAAAATTTAATTTAATTTTTTGAGATTGTTCTGTTTACATCCAAGTAATTATCCCGGGCAACGCCGGGTACCTTTGCTAGTTTCCCATAAAAGCAAAGAAGACGTAAAAATGTGGAGCATGCCATTGTTGATAAAAAACGTCATCATTGACTTTCCCTAACTTCTGACCAAATCATAAGCGTTATCTTAATGAAACAAAAATTGCTCTGTAGGGCGATAATAGTTAACTAAAATACATTTAATTTAAAAAAAATTGACTTCAGGGTTGGTCAATATGGTCGAATTTATTCCAAATTCTTCACATTTTTTTCAATTTAAAAGGAGGGTTTTTTTTTAAAGATATCTCGACAAAATAAAAAGTGAAATGTAGCTTCTGAGATTAGCTCTATTCATAGAGATATAAATGGTATCAGTCAGATTTTTCATTACAAAATTATAGCCTTTTTTTTGAAAATTTCAATATTTTTAAGCTCAAAGACGTGAAAATGTTAAAACAATTGCACGAATGTACATTGTTAATCTAGCTCAACAAAAATTATTCTGTCTTCGTATTCTTCTAAATCATGTTCCTGGAGCAAAATCATTTGAAGATTTAAGAACTGTTGATGGAGTACTGTGTTCAACTTTTGTTGAAATAACAAGACAACGAGGCATATTTTATGACGACGAAGAATGGGAAAAATGCATATGAGAAGCTATTGTCTTCAACACACCATTTCAACTTAGACAGTTCTTTTCTTTTATCTGCGTATTTTGTTCACCACCAAATGCAAAAGATTCATGGGACTAATACAAACGACCGATTATTAGAGAGATTGATGATTTGAGAGATCATAATGAAGATGTTGCTTTCAATTATTCTCTTCACGACATTTCTTCAGTTCTCAAGCAACATAGTCTTAATTGCACTTCTTTCAATCTAACAGCCAACTGGGCAGCCAATTGAGTTAGTAATTTTTAATCCAACTGAAGAGAAGCAGAACGACTCATTCCAACTATTAAATACTCAACAAAGAGCTACTTTCGAAAGGATCACTCAATCAGTTTACAATGAAAATGCCACAACTCGATTATTTATCTTTAAAGACCTGGTGGTTCTGGAAAAACTTATCTCTATAGAGTTTTAATGAATTTCATCCGAGGAAATGGAGATAAAAGTCTTCCCATGTGCTACAACTGGAATTGCCTCAATATTCATGAAAGGAGGTAGAACAGTTCAAAGCGGTTTTCAATTGCCAGTTCCATTGCTTGAAAACTCAACTTCAAAACTTAAGCCATCGTCTCTTTTTATTATTATTATTATTATTATTATTATTATTATTATTATTATTACTGGTAATCCAATACGTCCATCCAGGGCCTGTATGGCCTGAGGCCGACGAATTGGGTCCCTGGATTAACGACTGCTGTATGATGGTCACAGCAGCCGGGGGGGGGGGGTGAAGATCGTGGATCACGGATGGTCGCCCATCCAGTGACTAGCCGTGCCTGATGTTGCTTAACTTCACAGAAGTTGTGTTTCAGTGAAAGCCCACCAGGCCACGGCCTCCCCAAGGTAAGAATGTTTTAGAATTAAAACTTATAATCATCGATGAAGTAACAATATTAATAAAACATGGACTGAGAAGCATCGATAATTTCTTGAGAGATGGAGTTCAAAACAATCCGATTAAACGAGATAAGCCATTTGGAAATAAGGTGATAGTCATTGGAGGACCTTTTCCACAATGCTTACCGGTAGTTCCAAGAGGAACACCAACAGAAGTTATCAAAGCATGCATCAAATCATCAAATTTGTGGCAACATTTTATAAAACTTTCATTGATATCTAACATGAGAAGTGCAGGTCAAGACGATTTCAATAAGTGGCTTCTCAAAATTGGTTCCGGAAATTTTTCAAGAATTAAAATTTTTGTTCGTGAATTAATTGAAATTCCAAATGAAATGATTGTCTCACCTGAGATTGATATAATTTCTACAATTTTTGGAGATGGTGTACAATCACTCTCATCTGATGATTTACCAAATTGAGTAATCTTATGCTCAACAAATACTGGTGCTCTCACATAGAACAATGAAAGTATAGCTCGAATGGAAGGAAGAAAATTTACATTCAAAAGTAACGACTCAGTGGTAGCAGATCTAAATGATCAAATTTCTAATCAAGTCACGATAAAAATGCTGAATTCAATGATACCATCAGGAGTTCAACCACATATCCTTCACATAAAAGTCATGTTGATAAGAAATTTGAATCCAAAAAAGGATTTATGCAATGGAACTCACTTAATATTCACAGACATTTAATTCAACCAAAAATTGTAAATGAGGCAATGAAATTTACAATTGTTATAATGAAATGAAATTGTTATAATTCCAAGAATCGATTAGAAATCAAGTGATTTCAATTTGCCTTTCTTATTTAAAATACGCCATTTTCCAATTATTCCTTCTTTTGCTATGTGTTCAGAGGGGGAAGCAAAATAATATAATATTTAAGGGGTGATACTTTAAAGGGAACCCCGAAACTTAAGAATGAACGTGGATCGTTAAAGACTTTTATTTTGGTTTAAAAAAACGCAATATTTATTTATAAAATACCAAAATATTCTTTACAAAAGAATGTTCTATACAATATGGTTTAAATTGAGGAATAGGCATTGCGATCTCAATTACAAAAGAAAAAATATTTCTCGGAATACAACAAGGAATACTTGAATGTACGTTAGATACAGCAAAACACTGTAACGAGAAATATTGAATCGCTACATTTGAGTAATTAACTTTAAATATAAAAAAGAATTGAGACAGACCAATTCCTTATAAAGAATAAGGAAAAGAAATTTCAAATTCCCATTAAATGTCTAAAGAAAGACTGAGAAATGATAATCAATTAATAATGGGGAATATAAAATGAAATTGTGCAGCATGGCGTCCCTTATGCGCGTAAAGCCTAGTTTCCATACATGCGTTTTTAACTGCGTCTCTGCGTCTAGACGCATAAATTGGTGCGTCTTGACGCACGTATCATGGAAACAGATATCTGCGTCTCCGAATCTTGGTTGATGTGCGTCTGGAGTTCATGCGTCTGGACGCAGAAAAGTGAAGTAGATAGGCTTTCTACTTCTTGACGCACTTGTAAATGCGTCTCAAATCTTTCTAGATCACATGATTGTTTTGCGCAAGCGCACTTGCTTTGTTAACCTTCCAGCGGGCGCGCCCTCTAAACGAACGCGAAAAAGCCCTCTCGACCACCTGGCCGGCGTTTTCTCATGGTCAACTTTAATGTGGGTTTATCACGTTTAAAATTTAAAAGCAATATGAAAATTTGTATCCATGATATTCCTCAAGAATAAGGGAAATTGATCGAAAATAGTAATTGAACTTTCACTAAAAGTGTGATATATATAAAGAGAGAGAGAGAGAGAGAGAGAGAGAGAGAGAGAGAGAGAGAGAGA